>CACRXP010000140.1:606737-620777 GCA_902702965.1 Spirometra erinaceieuropaei
TTTGCTTTGTCCATCAAGCAATTCTTTTGGAGCCTGTCAAAGTACACATGGACGCATTTCTATATGCCCGATGAAGGGAGCAACTATTTGCAGTTCTGGGAATAATTTATGAGTTTTTTTAGCTAGTGGTCACTTGGAGGTGTTTTTAACAATAGACGTGCCCTCGCAGCCTTCAACTAGGCTACACCATTGTTGAGTTTGATCGCAGTGGAGTCAAAATTTATTCTTGACGTACGCTGAGTTTGCGTGAGTCTCCAACTATTGTCGTGCACGCCAACATCAGTCCCTCCGCCAAATGTCATCACCGGCTTGCTGACGGCTTCGAACAAACCACAGAGGGAGGATGGATTGCGACTGTGACAGTCCTTTTAAACACTACTTTTTAGGGTTATTCTAATATTTAAGCGCTTCCTAAACTCTCATTTATTGCCTTTTGTGTTTAAGTTGGTGTTTATGTAGCGATTACGGGGACACTCAAATTGGTGTGTGAGTTTCGGCTTCACGAAGTGACTTTTCACCCACTGCCCTTGTTCTTCACTGGGCGGCGTTGGCAGTTAAGTCCGTTCTGGCGTGCTCGTTTCGCCTCGGCCTGGTTTTAGCGTGGGATCGCGTTATCGATTAACTAGGCCTGCTAGAATATCGGTACTGAGGTCTCTGCTCTCATTGAAGTGCACCTGAACCTATCATGGCCCGCCGCAACGTTGAAGTTTGGAAAGCTGCCAGTTGACGAGATAACCTGGTCCCTCCCCCCCCCCTGAAACTAGAGTCGGACCGCGATGGCTTCCTCCTAATATGACCTTTATGGCATTTCTCATTTCTGCGAGGTCCTATACCCCTTTCTATGAGGTCTTTGTTGATTTAGAAGACATGCCGCGTAGACCGCGATGGCTTCCTCCTAATATGACCTTTATGGCATTTCTCATTTCTGCGAGGTCCTATACCCCTTTCTATGAGGTCTTTGTTGATTTAGAAGACATGCCGCGTATGCACTGCATTTCTGTCAACCGCGGCGTCCACACGCATCTTCTTTCGCCGTTTCGTTGCCATTGAAGCATGCGGGCGCGGGAAGAGGAAGAGCGAGCGAGGTAGACGCAGCGCATGTCTGCCGGGGGGGGGGCTGGTGAACCATCTCGCTCGCATCGACGTCGTGGATAGCAAGGCATTTGCGCACGCTTGAGACCATGGTAACTCACTTGAGGCACGTTGCTTCACTGTCCGGTGGACAAAATGGTTGTGACGATGTTGACAAGTGCTGAAGATCCCAACCATCGGTTGTGTTGACGTCGCCGTGACTGAGCACCTGCATCAATATTGTCTCCTCAAAGCGAATGGCCCTGTTGTCTGAGCAAGTATGTCCGATTGAAGCCGCGTCTGTGAGTCGCGGGAGCGGGGGGTGAATTTCTGCCTAGCCCGTGCGCTCAGTCTAATTTCCGACCTGCTTGGCTAGGTCTTTAGGCCAATGTGTAATGAGAGAGGGTAGAGGTGTAGTCACACACCGATGTGGTTACACAGACCCTCATTTGAACTGCCCCTGAACCACGAAAATCCCCCCCTCTCCCCATTCACATTTTGTCAACTTGCCGGGGGGAAGCTAGAGACTGAGAGCTATTGTTCTCAATGTCGTTGCCTCGATTCGACCCGACGATTTGCCGTCCAAAGGGGACACAATCTTTCTCGCGTCGTGTGTGTGTATGTGACACACGATGGGCGGGGACTCGATGTCAACTCGGCCATTGCGTCCAAACCCTCCTCCGGCATTTTTGAGGTGACAGCTGCGTAGGTCACCCTCACCATTACTCGACTCACACCGAAATCACCTCCGTCCACATCGAGAAGTGTTCTACCTCGTCGAGACGAATCATTTATTGTCGTCCTCGTGCGTTCTGTTATCCAAGTTATGTTTGCACTGAGAAATGCCTCCAAATCAGGGCAACAGGCAGCTGGGCCTATTAAACTGAATAGGAACGTAGTATAGCCGTTCCAGCTTCCCAGCTGACCGAATGACGAATGACGAATTGCCTATGCAAAGCCCTAACCATCCTTCGTACGGAAGGGTTCATGTGAGAATCCGAAACGTCAGGCGAATAAAGCCCTTGTTCCAGCGGTCGCTTCTTCTTCTTCTTCTTATTCTTCTTCTTCTTCTTATCAAAGCCCTAATCATCCTTCGTAGGACACTTGTAGGGACAACGTGTCGACATTAAGAGTAATTTCATTTTTGATCAGTATTTTATTCAAGGGGGGGGAGAGCAATTACTCACTCCCCAGAAAAGGCATACGAGAAATGGAGTAATTAAGTTTGTATTCCCCCCCCCCTCCCCCCATAGCCCTTGTTACCGATTGAGTCAAATCTAAATGATCCACACGGACTGGTGCTTTCAATACCCTCACTGTATGCTGTCCCACCCAGTTAGTGTACAAAAAATGCTAATGTTCGTTGTGAGGGTGGTTGTGCTTATGAAGGTGACGATAAAGATGGGGGGCCGTCCTTGGTGACTACGAAGCCTCTTAACCAGGTGGTATGCATCTCTATGCACTGAATTTGTGTTTATTCGTTGTTTCGAAAAAGTGTCACTGAGATTCGAATGCGGCCTTTGCCACTGCGTACTGATTGTTCTGTTTAGGTAAGGTCTCCGAAGCGTAGAGGTGACACAGTGTGCCTGTTGACGGTCTGTCGTTCCGTGACCTCTGTCCTCGCCAAGTTACGTAGTTTTTTCATACTGGTTCGGTTCCATTATGCGAAGAACTGGCCCTTTTTGCTAATTTTAGTTTCCTTGCCCCCTCTCGCACCCTTTTTGTGTCATGACGTCAAGTAGGCATGCCCATATTCGAATGCTGATGCCATTTTGTCATGAATGTGAACTATAAAGAGCTTAGATGGTCAGAAAAGGCAGAGGAACCACTGTTCTTTGTCGTGAAGGTCAGGTTTTTGGCGAAATCGTATTTTCAGTTGGACGAACCAAGTCAAGTGATCTGCTTTTGGTTCAAGCCCTGCGTGTGCTGCTGGCGTTTTTTTGCGCGAAGCCATATTTGTGCAGTTTCCCATATTTCCTCCCGTTAGGAGAATTGCAGAGTTCCTGTTGCATTCGCTCGACATGGGCGCCTGAGCCTCCGCCTGTTGGTGACCTTGAAGGTGGCCAATCAGTACAGAGTGGGAGAGTGCAAGCCGTCGTATGCGTCAGATCAGCTGTTTGATGTTGCTTGACACGCCTCCATGCAC
The DNA here is from genome assembly GCA_902702965.1 of Spirometra erinaceieuropaei. Taxonomy (NCBI): domain Eukaryota; kingdom Metazoa; phylum Platyhelminthes; class Cestoda; order Diphyllobothriidea; family Diphyllobothriidae; genus Spirometra; species Spirometra erinaceieuropaei. Next base: position 609,955 of record CACRXP010000140.1, read on the forward strand.
TGCCGCGCCATTTTTGTCGCCTTTTTAACTGCCGCCCTCTGTGTGTTCCTGCCAAGTGTGGGAGCACTCAGCCCAAATGCCAGCCATCCGCTAACAGCATCGACACTTTCCACACGTTCACGGCAAGTTTCCCGCTCCTTCCGAAGCACACGCTCCTGCTTTGAGTTTTTCGCTCCTTTTACTACAGGCTGTTGGACGAGCTAGCGGTTGGTGTAGCCCGGTCCCCCTCCCCATATTAATTGATTACGTTGCAGCGTGACACAAATGGACGCCTGTTGTGCTTATAGAGTGGCGGATGTTGGCATAGATACAACCGCGAACCTGAGCTATAGCAAATTGCTGCTCTTTAAAGGACAGTGATACGCGGACGCCAGTAGGCCAACGCTTTTTAATTCTCAGTTTCCTGTAAGTAAAACGCCAAAAAAAACTTCACACGCGTCCAGGAAGGGGACACTAGCCGGGCTGTGTCGGTGATCGCGGGGCATGAACTCCGCCGGTTCCTGATACCGTGTGCTCCGCAGCCAAATTGACTTGCACTGATGATAACCCAGTAAGTACGTATCTACCGGGTGGATTCACCGTGCACACGTTCGGACCACTGCAAATCAAAGGGGATAGTTATTTCATTCGCCCTTCTTCGTGATACCAGCATCGAACAGTGCAGAATAATATGTGGAAGAAAAGGGAATGCTCTTATACACCTACCAGGATGATAAGGCCCCACCTTGCTGTCTATACTTTGTCCAGGCAGAGTGTGGTATTTAGCCCGTTCCATAATCCTGTCCACCACGCCTCAGCTCCGATGTTTCCTTGTTTGGAAGAGGAAAGTCTTGGCTGTCTAATGATGGTTCGTCCGTTACGATCGACAGCGGTCGAGGTCACCAGGTTGTACTTGTGGTTTTAAGCTGAAGAATTTGGTGGGGAGTGTGTGCGTATATGCTGGTTGAGCAGGGAACCGTAGCTGCAGGATTGGAGTTATAAGGAGTAGAGCGTAAAAGTTGGAACGATGGGACTGAAGCTAACACTAGGGGCTAGTCCTTCGCACTATTGTGCCTCGCTGTTGTGAAAAAAGGGCGATGTAACTTGGCAGGACAGGGGTCACAATCAGTAGGCCGTGGCCCAGCTAGGTTGACAAAGGCCGCGTTCAATTTTAGATGGCATTTTTCGAAACAGCGAATCAAATTAGGTTCATTGCTTACAGATACAAGCCATTTGACTGAAAGTTACGCAGTCACCGTGGGCGGTCCTTCCTTCTCCTCCTCCTCCGCCGCCGCCGTCGCCGCCGCCATTATCATCATCATACACACAATCGTCCCCACCACCGTAATCTGCATCTTTTTATACACCAACTCACCACGGGGAGATCAGAATTTAATGTTTGGCAGGACATCGTACACTTGGGAACCGTAAACACTGTTCGGCAGGAGGGCCTATGTCTTTTAGTTGGTGGATCTGGTTGTATGGGTTGTGGCTGAGTTGCTTCTCGCTTTCGAGTGCCATGAGCAGTTTTCCGTTGCGTAGTCTCACAGTGTTTTCCCTGCCTTTGTTACATTGAGCAAAATGTTTCAAAGAGCCAATGCAAAGCCGGAAAGTAAGTCGACAGCGAAGATATACAGGCACGTTCTCTTGGTGCTGACGGTGTTATTACCTGATATTTAAGTCACGCGTTCTTCTCACTTATCCTTTGCCTCCCCTATGAGTTTGATCCCGTAGATTGCGGTCCCCCATCTCGTGGGTGCTCGCCTTACCTATGGATCCGGGGTTTTTGAGTGAAATTTTCAACTTGCCCTTTTTACCCAAGCGCCTGCGGGAGCCCTAGACGGAACTGCCGGCATTTCGTCCTGCAGTTGGGAGAAATTGGTCAACACCACTCTTGTGCACCTTCAAGTCATTCAGATCGTAGTGGGCAGGTCATGAGCCCATGACTCCCTGGTCTGTGGTTAGCCCAGTAAGTAGTCGGCCGGCTCCGAGTCTAGACATCAGTTCTCTTCAGCCTGGAGTTGGAGCATGACCAGTTTTGTGACTTCCGGTAGACCGAAATCGTCTTCCCGACCTCTCTTTGTCCTTACTGCGTAATTACTCTTCCAAGCGACAAAATATATAAAATGTTTTATCGTAGGGGGCGTTCACCGATCGTTCTTACGGAACTCACTCGTTCCTTTGTGCTTTACGGGCTCTCTCGAGCCCAACCAGCAGCCGCACAGCGGCACATGATATAGGCAGAACGGTATTACCGGCAAAGACAAGGGAGACTGGAATGACCATTTCTGGCTTATTAGCCGTCGTCAGCCAGTCATACCCAACCCCGAAGTGTGGAGCACCCGAGGCTCGAACTCGCGACCTGTTAGTTAGAATTCCACTCCTCTAACCGACGGGGCCACGAGCCCGTTGCCCTGTCGGTTTAGATCGGGAATATACAATGGTAGGGGACGCTCACCGATCGTTCTTACGGAACTCACTCGTTCCGTTGTGAAGATGGAGAGAGAGAGAGATGTCGACTCTCTGGGGGCTGCGTCCCCGCGGCACCCAGCGCCTATTCCGCACTATAAACAATCTGACGTGCCCTCAAATTGTCACGCTGCATTAAAAAAAATACCGTGCTTTGGAAGGCTGCCAACTGACGGGCTAAATCGATCCTCCTCTCAGGACAGAGTGAAGCTGCAATGGATCCCCTCTTAATGTGGCTTCTATGGCACTTCACTCAGTGGGCATCCTAGCTGCCTCTCCTGTTGGTTTTGGCGAAATCGCACGGTAAACTGTGCATGGACCAGGCGTGCGGGACAGTGCGTAGATGGACTGTTTAGCTTTGTCGGCCACTGCGCCCGAGTTCGTCTCCGATCGTTGCAACTGTGACTTACTTCCGGGGGGGTGGGGGCAGGTGAGGCACAAATCTGCTATCATTATGAACTACATTACGCACTAGTCACACCGTCCCTGCACCCCCCATGCTGTTGGCCTCGAGGTGAACATCGTCGTTACCGACACTCAAACTGTCGGCGGTGGGGGCGTCCAATGTTCCCGCGGGTTTTGGTGACGGTGGTCGTCATCAGCGTCCTGGGGGCTTTGGTACTGGGCATGGCTTCGAAGACGAAATGGGGTGAGGAGGTGCCGCGTTGGTGGTGCATTGGGTGCAGAAATGCCCGGGCCCCAATGGGTAGGGGAGGAGTGAGTGCGATAGACGCAGCGCAGGCCAACATCCCTACGCCCACCATGCTGTTGGCCAGACGGGGAGCCTCATCCGCAAAGGTCGAACTGTCCTGGTGTATTCCACCCATGGAAATTTGTTGGGAGGTCTTATAACCATGGAATTGTGTACACCTTACCCATCTAGTCCACAATTCATTTCCTGATCGCGTGTTGATGAGCTTTGCAGAAAGTTCGCTTCATCGTCTAGATGCCAACTTCCTATACTATTACAACTCACATTCTTACACTTGTCAGGCTTTCTATGCAGTCATGTGACGATCTTTGTCTGGGTAGTACGTAGCCCGTGCTGACTCACCCGCCACGGATTATCATGCGATGGCAGTAAGAGCAGGAGGGAGAAAAAAACACCAGCTCGCTATTTTTCCACCTATCACTTACCAGAGGTACACACCCTCGTCCTAACGTCCTCTGTTCGAAGAAGTCTCAGTCCGTTATCTCCACTTCCACAACGTCCTAGACGACATAGTGTACATGTAGACATACCTAGGCTACGGCCTAGCGTTTCACGCCTGTTGTGGAATCACGTCACACTGACCGTAGGCGTCACGAGGCGACCACTGTTAACTTACTGGCTGGCTTTTTTCAATCCAAGTTGGTCAATTTAGATGTAAATATCCTTGTGGAGCCTGTCACTTCGACTTTGCCTTGACTACCTCGTTATCGGTGGTTTTTTGGTGTGCTGAGTGCAGCTAGTTAGCCTGTTGGACTGGCCAGCTGCACAAGGTGGTCATTTCGTCTTTACGCCCGATGCCAGTTTCGCCGTGACTTCGCGTCCCCATCCGATGAAACTGCGTGTGGGGGGTAGGGGGTGAATAATTTGGTACGGTCAATAGGCAAGACCTTATCACTTCCTGGACTCTGTAAACAGGGAGGGACAGAAGTCGGGCTGAATCAGCTACTGCGTCCAAATCCATCCTCTGTCGTCCTGGCGCGGTCTTTCCACCGAATCACACCGGCTGAAGTCGACTCTGTGCGGATCTGCGCGTTGCGGCTCACTTCTATGCTAGCATTGATGCCGCCGCGACTAGCAGTGGTCTTCGCGTTGGTTGAGCAGACTATCAAACAGAGCGTTTTGTGGAAGCCGATTTCTGAGCGACCTGGAAGTCTCTGTGCCTCCTCACTGCAGTACTGACTTTCATCCGTTCTCGTTGGTGCTGTTTTTCTTGACAAAACCTCCGGACCGTTGCCTTAACAACCTCTGTGTTTCAGTATAACACGGTTGGCGAGTCTATGTTGAACACAAAATCGCAGTTTTTTATGTACACTTTTCCATCAATGGCAGATTTTAACCCACTTGTGAAAACTCGACGCCCCAATGGGAATTCAAACACACGACAGTAAGGGGAAGACTTTAGTACAGTCAACGATATGGCCATTTAAGCTACGATGTCCTCTCGGGAGCCGTGAGTTTAATCACATTTGCGTCAAGTTACTCGCCCAGCCTACTGCAACGTCTGGAGTCCATTAAATCTGGTACAGTAAGCTGACTGCCCAAGTAGGATTTCTTAAGCAATTCATATAGAATCGACCAGATGACTACCAGGCTTGCAGTCGTGGATTCGAATATAAAAGAGGTCACTGAGTTTTTCAAAGGTGGGTCAAAATGATTATTCAAAATCTACAAAAGTATCCACTAGTTACTTGAGCCCGTTAGGCCTCCGGTGGATTCTAGATGAATTACTTAGGAAATCCTGCTTGCGCAGTCAGCCTACTATACCAGATTTGATAGATTCCGGACGTTGCAGTTGGTTGGGCGGGTAACTGGACCCGAATGTGGTTAAACTCACGTCTCCCGTTGGGGCCTCGTAGCTCAGTTGGCTGGGACGTTGGCTGTACTAAAGCCTTCTCCTTGCTGTCTTGGGTTTGAATCCGACCAAGATCTCCGTATTTTTCATAGGTTTGTCAAAATGAGTTATCGAATTATCCAAATTATGCTCTAATAAAATAGCAAACATATTAGGTATAATGGAAAGCTTCCCAACGTAAATTACAAGTTTTTTTTGACAAAAGAACTTGTCACCTCATTCCTACTGGCAGTCTAGCAATAGCGCTACGTCCGTAGAATCATTATTACCAAGGCAGACAGTCAGATAAAACGTTCGCTTCTCTAACCTCCCCTCAGAGTACCAGCCCTATTGCCTACTTCCGGTGCATGTCAGTAACAATGGTCTTCCCTTTGCCGTCCTACCGGAAACCCCTCCGTTTACAATTTACTTTTTATTGTCATTCTTGTACAAAAAAACCATATTATCATTTAGACATATTTTAGACTTGTGTAGTTTGAGGATATTTTGCTCAGACAAGCCAGTCAGATTGATGGAAAAGTCATACTTTAACGCCTAATTGCTCCACTGCGCACTTTTATTACGGCAGAGGTCGGGCCCCTTTTAAACCGGATAGAAAAAAGGCTCGGTTGCTCTACCGCCCGTTGGTTTCCTTCCTCCTTCCATCCCACCGCAGAATAGGCCAACCATCGCGAGCGGCGACTTGCTGGCGGTAAAGCAAACTCGCGCTTCGCCTGTTCTAGGTCAAGATGATCGTAGATGACCTAGGAGCTGATTTCTGTCAACTGGGGTTGAACTGTCCCTGAAGCCCCCTCCTTCTCCCCCCTCCCCCCTCCCCCTCCTCCTCTGCATACATGGTTATACTAGCCCGGAGTATTTGCGCAGTTATGCTCTAACGACCGATTTGCGTAATGTGCTCGTAACTCGTGGTAATGTCCTCTACATCGCCACTTGTTTGTCGAAACCGGCCTAATTGCCGAAGGCCTACTGGCGATAGAGGTTCTTTGTGCTCTCCGCTGAGCGACAACGTGAACCATCACTGCCAGCAGCCAGCAGTGTCGACTGGCACCGGGTGGGCTGCTGATGCCTTCTGCAATTTTCCTCCTCTCCGACAACGCTCCCTGTATCTGTGCTGCTAATACCTACAGTACGTGACCCATCTCATGAAATCTGATAACGAAAACTGATTAGAGAATTTCTGGACGTCTTTAACGTGGCGCATTTTGTTCGCTCACCCACGTCCTTCAATGAAACGTCCTTTTCTTGTGCGGAAATTATGTTTACGTAATTATATGAAGTAAAATATCGGTAAAGTTTAGCGAAAATAGACGTTGGAATCTATTCGTGCAATTTCCTATGCTAATACATGTCCTAGACTCCATTTACGCATCTGAGCGACTTTTTCATTGAAAGGATAGTAATTTAACATCGAGAGTTTTAATAAACAGATTTAGCCGGACTAGAAATTTTATTTCATGTCCAGTGTTAACCGTGGTTATCAACCTGCTAACAAAAAAGTTATTCTAAGAAAACCAGAGGTTTTATCCTTTCCTTAATGTCAAATTAGCAGATCTGTGCGATTTGGTGCCCTAAAGTGCAATAATAACGAAGATAAAGATTCCTTCGTTGAAGTGGGCTGAAATTTTTTTGCCGTTTGGAAAATTCTACCTGATGTCGCATAGATGACCACCAGGGAATGGTTATTTCCAGATTTAAACATATGGAACACTAATTGTCGTGTAGTTTAGCTTCTGTGCATATCTTATTCAGACATAGAACGAGCAAAACATTAATAGTTACAGCAAAATATCAGTATTTATATGGGCGCTCTGCCGTGCATTCATAATTGAAGAACTGAGTCTTAAAACGATCAAAAACAGTGGAAATGGCCTCAACATATAGAAAAAGGCATCTTCTTACGTTTACGGTAGAAATATATTAGTATTTCTCAGGAGCGCGAAAGAAACGGCCAAAAGTGTCAAATTTTTACCTGGCCTCACCGTTCAAAAAGGGAAAGTACACAGAGATCCGCCAACCGAGTGCAGTAATAAAGCACTTTTTAAAGAGGTAACTTATTAAGGAAAGTTTTTTTATTGATCAAAGGCATATTCGTTGCTGATTTTCGTTGTGGACAGACATTTTTCACCAAAATGAAGTTCGATGTTTGAATTAGTCATCTAATGTGACCTGAACGACCATCTTCGTAAAAAGGAGCACCTGAACACTCATTAATTCGGTGAATGCCTTCAAGAAAAATCTTAATTTAAAGTTTTTAACAGACAGGTAATTCAGAATCTGTCTTTATGGAAGATCGGATGAAAACACTGAAAATCATGAAGCATTCAGCAATATTTCGAGGCTGATCTGAAACTCAACGTAATCCAAAACGAAAGAAGAGTATAAATTAATTTAACGGAAGAAAAGTTCTCTCTATAAACACAAAATGGTATGTTTACGATCACGCCTGTCAGTTCTGTTTAAATTTATTAGGCACCAACCGGCCTCATGACATGCCACCTTATGAAAACTTTTGATCCTACGGCGTCCCCATCGGCGAAATCAAGCAAAATCCAGCTTCTGCTGTTGAAACTCATCTGATTTTAATCTAAAAAGTTGGCGAAGTTATGAAACACTGGAAAACTGTTTGGGAATCTACACCCAGAATGTAGTCGGTTGAAAAGCCGTCCTATATGAAGTCACACTACTTATTAGACGATATTTAGATGTAAAGTTCACTAAAACATTGTTTTTATACGTTATTTTATGTCTACTTTCATATTTACTACATGTTTGGTATGAGAATACATTCTATACATCTAAAAACGAACTTTACTTAATTAGAGCCATTTTTAACATTTTCGGGATATTGCGCTTTTCAAAACAAATCGGATTTTCTAAATAACGCAACCCTGCCGTTAATGTTTCTTTTATGTTTTTAATTCTTTTAAACTTGTACTTAATTAGCATAGAAATCGGACTCATGAAATGGTGTCGCTTTGCGAGTGACTGGCAATCATTCGTAAATTTCGACACATTTCATCAGTTAGGTCACGCACTGTATCTCCACCTGTGTCTCACCCCCACTGTGTTATTGATATTGGCGAGGACTATGAGGATATCTGGTGTCGCCTCCCTTTTAGGTGGTCTTGGCCCTGTTGAGGTTTTGGCCGAAGGTGCACAGTCCCAAGGAGGTCATGTTCCTCAACGAGCTTGAGGAGATCCTCGACGTGATGGATGCTGCCGAGTTCCGCAAGATAATTAAACCTCTCTTCGCCCAACTCGCCAAGTGCGTTTCCTCACCCCACTTCCAGGTACGCCCGTTCCACTTTCTGGTTCCATTTCTGAAAGCACTTCCCCCTCCAGATCAGCTAAACTGATCTTATTTCAAAACCACTAATCAGATTTTCCATGTTCGCCATTCCCCATGGTAATCCCTGTTCAAGACTGGGGAGGGGATAACCATTGGCAAATTGATTTTTGTCGTTTTTCCCTTCTGCCGACAACCGGAAGGGAATTCACAGAAGCTAAAAATCCAGATTGTCTGTGTGTGGTCCACTCCACTGACAATTCTCCGTCATTTTTATTTTGGGAACTTTAGCTTGCGTCTCCCCTCAAGGGGGGGGGGGGCAGTTTCAGTTCCTTTTTGCTGAGTGCGAACAGTCGTTGCCAGTGCAGATTTACCGAAAGGCGAATCATCTGTCGTACAGTTCCACGGAAGCTGCCTTTTTTCGAGAAGAGGCATTCAGCCAAAAACCGGAATTACTGTCGTCTCGTTCCAGAACATGCCGTGACAGACACATGTCCAGCTTCTTAGCACATCGACCGATTATGGCGGAACACATGCTCGCCTTTCCTGCCGTTCCATGGTGCCGGCTGTGTTGCCATAAAGAGTCAGTAGATGAGGAAGGCGTATCAACCAGTCGGCCAACTGCGGCCCCACCTTGGTGGATTCGACTGGTTTATGCGTAGGTAGATTGTCTCAGTTGACTGACAAACCCTTGGATATTTGGCGCCCACATTGTTGGGCTTGGTCAGTTTTTATTTGTTGAATGCGGTCACATATCGTCATCGGCACTCATCCACCCGATGGCAGAGAGCCGCTTCTGCCCCGAAGGCGATAACCAAACCAAAAGTGGGCTAGATCGCAGTCGGTAGCCAGGCCCCGTATTACAGGCGGCGGGGGGTTTGTTTACTGGGGCCATTTTGTGGGGTTCCATAATCACATCTGACCCATTTGGACTCCGTTTTACGTTTGAGGTTAGGATTAGGGTACCGGTTAATAGTTTCCAACTTTCGGGTTACGGTCAGGGTTTGAGCGTATGAATGTGTTTCAGAATTACGGTTAGGCTTCTCAGCTACGGCTATGTCTAAGGACTACAGTTACGTTTATGATTTCGGTTAGGGTTAGGGTCGCCGTTAGGGCTGACGGTTAACGTTTAAGGTTGAGGTTAGGATTAGGGTTAAGGTCGCCGTCCACTTCCCCACTCCTGGCTACCAACTGCGATATAGCCCAAAAGTGGTTCCTGGCGTCAGTTTATCTCCTTCTGATTTCGTCTTCGTTTTGGTCAAGTAGCGGCGTCCCGCCTAAAAACAGAGGCAGTATAACTTTTTGTGTCGACTTTTGTAGGTGGCCGAACGCGCCCTTTACCTCTGGAGTAATGAATACATCCTTACACTCATGACGGATAACGTCGAAACCATCCTTCCAATCATGTTCCCCGCGCTCTACCGGACAAAACAGCATTGGAACAAGTGAGTCCTCGCCTCATTTTCCGCCCTATTTGAAAAATTGGAACCGTTAAAGTGCATCCTCCTCCTCCCCCCCCCCTTTCTCTTGTCTTTTTTTCCAAGACTTTTGGGTTTTCTCAGTTTTTTCCCTGCCGGCCATTCCATTTTAGGCGACCTCACACCTTAACTGTCACCCCCACCCCCACCCCCCCCCTGTTTGCCCTGACGCTGTAAAAGTACGCCCAAGTCTCACATGTTCCCCCATTCTAGCCCGGCCAGAATTCGGTGCCCGCGAGGTGGGAGGGGAGTCGCATTGCCAAACGGACCGTTTCACAAGACGCCCGGTCGCACGATAATGTCATACGACGTCACCTGTCGCCCAGCACAGACTTTTACCCCTAGTGGAACTCAGCAGCCACGCCTCGGTAACCGTTACGCCATGACGAGCAAAACTAAATAACTGTAGCCGATCTGCCTCCAGTAAAGTTAGGCGTGAAGTCTGGCTGGGTTATGGACTAGGGATCAGTCGTACAATGGCACTCGTAGACGATGACCTTGGTGTCGGGTCGGCCACCGTGCGCAAACTCGTGTCCGGTCGTCTGGGCCCTGTCTTGTTTAATGTAATAGGATGACTTTTTCAGAACGTACTGCACAAATCTTCGGCATAATCGTCATCTCCACCATTACCGTCGTCGTCGTCATCATCATCATCCGCATCTGCCAGGGGTGTTGGTCATTGTGTTGAATTAGCGAAACATCCTTTCGACTTTGTGTGAAGTCCTCCCGCCAGCCCACGCGCCTCTCTCCTTTTTGACTTTTTTAAGTCCTCAATATGTTGTTATTTTCGGTTCTCTGTGTGTGTGCCGCAATAGACATTCAAGTTAATGACGTTTTCATCCTTGACATGCCTTCCGTCACGATCTCTCGAACTGCTGCGCTACTTGCACAGACTTCTGCCTCCCTCCTATCACATCCTCCCTTTATTATCTTTTCCGGGAGTTACCGAGACGTATTTTATGCACATTGGTCGTCCCGCTGTCTATCCTCAGGATTTTCGCCAGGATTTTTGTTGATTTTAACGACTGCTGTGTGATATTGTATGGC
>CACRXP010000140.1:622846-633033 GCA_902702965.1 Spirometra erinaceieuropaei
CGATCAAACACTTTACCTACCTCCTCCTGAGTTCGTAGCCCGATGTCTCCACCCCCACTATAGGGAGATGTACTGCAGATACCCAGTTTATCCGTATTGGGAGATATTTCCGCTTCCGGCCCGCAATGTGGAAGCAATTTCACTCTGTCCAGGGTTGTTCTGATTGGCCTAGAGAGTTTAAATACCTCTCGGCTGCTGATCTTGTTCCTGAGCTATTCAGGTCGAGCAGCCTTGGCTGTGAGCTGACGATATCAACTGTCTGACCGCGAAAGTCAGTAGATCGGTTGCCGCGTCTCCAATACTGTCAGTCACCTGCTCAGATAGAGCAGATGGTGTTCGCCACACCTCGAATTCTCTTTTGCCTGACTTTATCAGAAGAACGCGAATTGGGAATGAGTAGCCGTTAGTTAACTTCTGAAGACTGGCCGCTCAGATAGAGTCACATCTGTCCGCATCTTCTGTTTTTCACCGCGACTGTTTTGACAATTCAGACGGGGTGCTCCGCCGTAGGACGGTTGTAAACCCAAAGGAAGATCGTCGTATCAACGAATTTGAGAAAAAGGCTCTGTCTCGACGGACCGACCTCTTTTCCCATGTTGCCTTGTCGTCGAAATCACGTCACTCGCGTGGTCAAGCGTGTTTGGCGAGAGAGCACAGCCCTGCCGGACTCCAGGCTCACTTCTCTTCACTGCTTACCCGGATTTATGCCAGCTGATATTCATTTCATCAGACTTCAGGGCTTTGGAGGCACTCTCGGCTGATAAAGCTCCTGTTCCAGCTATTGTGTCTCCGTCTTCGCGACACCCTCGACTCCCAGGACACCCTGAAGGGCATTTATGTCAACCAAGTCGGATGCTGCAAAAGTGTCGAAAGGAACAAGTACTCCGAAAGGCTGCTTCGCCCTTAGAGAGGATGAAAACTGATCCTGGGATATGGTCACTCGTCACATTTTCATTATATGGGAAGCCACCGCGAGCCTTGTAAACCCCCTGTGGATGATAATGACCCTCCGGTGGCAACTATAAGCAAAAGGCCGGGGCATCTGAAGTGCATATGTACGTTAATGATCGAGAGTGCAGATATGTCCTGCCCCTATGTGCAAAAAGTACTTCCAGTTCTGATTAGTGTGGGACGCAGCCCCGCTGTTATTTCTGGCAGGACTACCAGTAATAACAAGCTTTCGCGAGTGATCTCTCCCCTCCCCCCTGCTACCTGCCAGCCAACCTGCGGACCACCCGACGCGTCCACAAATGGCGCATACTGCAACAGCGAAAGTCGACTGCGAAATGGGCAAGTTTTCGGATCAGCGGAGTAAGTCACCGCAGACTATGCAGTGGTAGTGTCCTAACTCGTGGTTAGGCACCAATTGGTTGCCAAGCCCTGACGGCCACACGACTTTAACCGCTACAGTCAGGTCCCATCCTAGAATTTTAAATTTGTATGCCGGAGGGATGGATAGAGACGTTCACCCTACAATTGGGCCTTTGAGCAACCAGAGGGTCGTGGTCTAATTGGGCACGTTGAGGGCCAATGACATCGCTTGGAGCGCTTTCTTTACTCCATAATTCTAATGCGACGAGAGACAAGGTACACTGCAGAGCCCCCTTTTTGTCCGTAAGGCGCAATTAACCTGCGCAGACTGTCACCGTAACCACCTCACCCTATCTTCCCGTGCGCGCCGACAGCGAGACAAAGTTTGGCCGACTGACGAGTAGCTATGCGCGCAGTGCCTGACAGAACTAAGTAGCCCTTCTACGTCTGCCGCACAAGCACCAGGATTTCACACAAGGGGGCTAGAGCGGCATACCTCTCACATTCGTGAGAGTGCGGTGGAAGGAGCTGTTTCAGCCAGGCTCTCAGCCCACCAGTCCGCCATGCCCCACAAGCACACACACACAACTGGACGGACTGCATGAACTGAGTTGGGACGTCAGTCGGCAGCCTTCCGAGTCGTTGCGCCTGACGCACCAGGATAGTCAACAGGAGCCGTACGGAGACCGAATTGGGACGCACACTTCCCACTTGCACTGGTCTCAATTGGATACTTGTGGTGGATGATGTTGGTGTTCGGTGAGATGTTGGGAGGGCGGATGTGATGGTGTGGTGCAGCTGGCGGCTGTCTACCGCAGGTTTTCGTGGATGCGCATGTGGCCGAATAGGCCCGTGCGGTACATGGATGTGCGAGGGCAGTGTGAACAGTGGAGGCGGAAGCAGCGAGTATAGATGGATACTCGGGGCACTGGTTCACACACACACGCACGCGACGGTTAGACCGTCGTTTCCGACTATGTCTACCGTGTGCTTCACATGAAGGTAAAAGCAGAGACGGTGACTTGCGTGTTAATTAGTTTATAGTGATTATAGACTTGCGCAGCATCTACCGCCCCCCCCCCTTCCCCACTCCCCACCTGGACCCGGTGTCAAGACAGAGTCAAGAAGACCGGAGGCGAGGGAGGGCACAAGTGGATAGCACGGTCGAGCCTGCACCTTGGCGCTCCACTCCACATCTGGTCCACACCGCTAATGACCAAGTTTTTGACAAACAACAACAACACTCCAACAGGGGGTCAGAAGGAGGAGGAGGAGGATGAGGGGGTATCCATGCTCACGACCTGTATACGCAGCGGGAACACAAGCACATCTACTGGTAGGGAACCAGGCGTCAGAGAACTGCCAGCGTGCACCAGACTGCGAGGGCCATTGTTTGCTGATCCCGGCATAGTAGATGCTTAAAGGATGACCTACAGCCCTGCATTCGCTAGGTAACCAATCAATCATAGACTGGGGGGGGGGGCACTATCCATAGAGTACACACACTCCTCATGTGTGTGTGAGAGTGTCAGAGGTCATGATATGAAGGAGCCGTCACAACCTGGCTCTCAGCCCTCTAGTCCGTCACTCCACACAAGCACGCAACTGGACTGACTGCGTGGGCCGAATTGGGACGTCAGTCGGCAGACTTCCAAGCCGCGGCGCTTGACGCGCCGTGTTAGTCTCACACTCGGATCACACATGCAGCAAGGGAGCCGCATGGGGAAGGAGCCGAGAAGTACACATCCCACTCGCGTGGGAGGTGTCTTTTGGATGCTTGTGGTGGGTGGTGATGGTGTGGTGTTGTCCACCGCAGGTTTTCGTGAATGCGAATGTGTCCTAAGTGGCCCGTTTCACCCAAGCCGACCGGAAATGAGATCGCATTCAGTGACTGGCCTGGTTTAAGGTCGATATCTATCGCATGTCACACACGGCCTCGGCTATCATGGAAGCGAGAGGCGCCATCATGGCCACATTTACAGCCCAAGAGATGACCGAATTGTCTCATCTAGTGGCTTCCATCACCACGACTTTTAGCTTTAGATGGGATCAGATTTGTTTTAGTCCGAGTTTGTCAGACAACTCAACGCAGCCCACCAAGGTCAAGAAATGACCCAGTGTGGCCACCCTTTCTCTCCAGCGCACATGCAGCGCCGTCCGTTGGGACCGAGGATGGGGGGGGGAGTGGTTGTCGATTTCCAGTCCGACAGGAGCATCACTACACGCCACATTGTAGGTCGGGTTTTCTTTTTCGATGCCCGTGCCGATCGTAAGCAGAGTCCTAACTGTCGTTTTGCACCCGTCAGCAAGTCTAGCCCTCGCAATGTGTCTCTGGTTGCGAAGCCACGCCCACGGTCGATCGGCCGTGACATGTGCCCCATGATTGCCCTGGAGGGGAATGCAGACGGGGCGGGGAGGGGAGGTAGCAGATTAACAACTACCCAGACTTGCCCGTGTGCGAGTACACAGACCTTTGTATTCGCCAGAAGACTACGGTTTGTCCTGTGTGTGTGGGGGGACGGAATTTTCGGCCAGTAGTGCGCCAGCACGCCGCCAATCCTTGTCTGCGGCCGATTCCTGATTCCATCACATCCGCTGTGGCCTTAGGGGCTTCTTTACAGATTCATGTGCACAATAGAGAGTGTCGGCTGCCGCATAAAGGATTTTTGTAGCATTATTTGTTGCCCTGCCACCCGTCACTGATGATGCCACTCCTATGGGATCACTCAACCAGCAGTTGGATCGTCGCAAGCGACAACGTCCACCGCGTGCTCCACCACGGAGTGGGCTGAACGCCAGTGACTTGCGCGTGTACGCAGCATCTGCTGGAGTGGGGGGGGGGGGGGTGGGGACTCGGACAGAGTCGCCGACAAGGGCCATCTACGCTCGCCACACACACACGACCTGGTCCCCACAGCATCTATCAGGCTTTTACGAGGACGACTCGGGTCTTACCTACGTTAGACTGCTATAAAGGCCACATTAGGCAGCCCTTCCCTCGGCTCACAGTCCTCAGAAGGACCGTTACTGCTACGACTTTTAGCGTCAAATTTATTGCAATGCCGAATGCGCCGACGGGGAAGAGCACTGGTCCTGTGCGGTGTTTCTCCCTATAATAAATCAGATTCGTTTTTTGTTCTGTCAGGGTAGTCCAAAGGTCGTGGCTGTGATCTGAGGATCAAGTCGTCGTGGTTCCTTAGCATGCTCTTGTGACAACTCTCGCCGATGTGAGAATCACCTGAGTAGTGCCCGTTTAATGTGGGTTCACATACCATCACGTGGGCCAGACGAATGCCAAATTAGTTACTGCGCGTCTCCACCCATTTTTCAGCCAGCCTTACCGTGACGTCGCCTTTGCAGGTGACGGTGACACTCGTTGCCCAAACTATCATTGGATTCGGCTGCACTAGCGTGCATCTCGAGTCTTCTGCTCGAAACGGCCCATTCACACATATTTGCGTCCTCAGCCCGATGCAGCGTAAATAGCAGAGCCTGCTTTTCGCCAATGGAGACGAATGTTTAAATTGCGGGTGTGTGCGTTTATAAGGGCTAGGGAGACGACTGATTGAGCGCTGTAATCATCTGTCTACTTGTATGAGCTTTTGGACTCCTGCAGGAGTCCCTTGTCAGAGGTAAAAACAGCAACCGAACGGACGGCGGTTATTTGCCAATCTACTGTCAATGGCGCAGGTCTGGAGGCGGTTGTGCGGGGCTCGGCATGCCGACGCCAGATCGATACATTGATTAGTTGAGTTCTCGCCCGAGACCCGGGCTTCTATCAACTCTCGACTAGTCTCGTTTCCGGCGTGGTGGCTGTCAAGTAGAACTCATGACCTGTTTCTAAGGCGCAGGCGACCACTTGCGGTAATTCGTCTCCTCGTCGCAAACCCGGCTGTAAGATGTGATTATGGACACAATACTGTTGGAGTTTGGATTAGGGGCTTGGGTTTAGGGTAACAATCGGGAGATGGCACCCCAAAAAATCCGTCACCTAGAAATAATACCTTTAACAGTGGACTCAAACGCCTTCAAGTTATATCAGCGGTTGCAGGCCTGCTTTCACGCACAACTTGGACTTTCCCCGACAGCATAACCCTGTCTGGCCGAACGAACATCGCAGGAGGTTACATGGACGATGGTCGCTGTTACCCAACCTTACCCATCGTTACACACGTACACCTGAATATACGGCATACATTCGCATTATGGCAGTTTATTACAAAACAAAATCACTTTTAAATAGGATAAGTCTGCCAAAACATGGGACAAGAACAGTTCGCAGGCATCTGTCAAAGACATGGCATTGAGGCCAATCCAAAGACGATACTGTACTTTGTCTATGTGAGCCTACACAGCTTGACCACATACAGGGCCTACCCCGTGGAGTTCCCTTTTCAGTCTACTCCAGTATGCCTCAATGGCATTGGTGTGCCGTCCGGTGGTAGGGTCCTTGAATTTCTTTGAGTGGTTAAAAGAGACATGTAGATAACCTTCTGAGGGAAGACGATTATACACCTTCCACTCGTCCGTTACCACTATACTGCCTTTGGCGATCCATTTTTTAATAACGGAACGGAGAACGGACCAACTTCGATCATATACCTGTTCAAATAGGGCTTTCCGTCGACTATTACCGTACATCCTGACCAGCTACTACCCATAAAATCCTTATTACCACCTGTCCCGTAAGACAGGCTGCTTTGGTTAGGCGGATTTTTTGGGTGCCATCTCCCCATTGTTACCGGGTTAAGGCTTGACTCCAATGGAAGAACTGTCGGTAAGATGTGGTTATGTGGCCTCACCTGATAGACACAATACCGTTGGGGTTGGGATTAGGAGTTAGGCTTAGGGGCTAGGGCAACTATTTCTCAACCCTTCAAAGTACAACCGCGCATTCCCAATAGCATTTATTTTGCATACAGCTACTTGACCTCGTAGCCTGTGCGTTCCCCGGCCCTACCTGTAAAAACCCCTATTGCAACCGGTCCCGCATTACAGGTGGTTGGGGTTTATTTGCTTCAGGTGGAGCTACATGACGAAGTCTAACCCACCCGGCTCATGTTCGTGTATGCGCCATCCGAGTATGCGTTCACTCTGACGTGTGTAATTACAAGAACAGTTTGGGCACGGGATTCAGCATACTATCTCAAACTGCTCGCTAGGATTTATTTGTTTGTTTTGTGACCCTACCGGGCCTGTGGAAATTCCAACAACTTATCCCACACAACGCACCTGACCTCCCCTAAAACCTCCTTTATGTGCGGCAGAGCACTCATGTTTCCGACTACGTCGCCCGACTTGATGTAGAAAGTTAGAAGCTGTGGGCTATTCACTGTCCTCCTGTAGACTGTTGTCTCTATTTCTCTTTTGTGATTTAGCCGAAGCACACATGAAAGAAGGGCATCGCCTGCCTTCTTTTACTTGACTGTCTTCTGAAGAGTTATCTCCTCCCGCGTAGTCGTCCTCTGCTAGTGTTGGTTTTCTGTCTTTTGACAACAAAAGTGCTGCAGATGCCTGCGCACCTTTGTCTTGAGCTCTGACGATACCCAAAATTTCCATCGTTGCAATAACCTGCCCACAGTCGATCCTTTCTGCTTCCTTTTACTCCTGTTTTCCCATTGGCCCAGCTGAAGGTCCACAAGAAGAGCACCCATGTAGCTGTCAAATCGCAGTATTTGGTCTCTTAGTTGCCCATTGCGCGTGTTTACATAAGGCGCTCTGCCATTGGTCGTTTTCTCCCCTCCCCTCTGCGTCCTCATTGGTCCTTTGCCACCCCCTTTTTTGTTAATTTTCTTGACGTAGTTCCCCACGCATTATCTGGCTCAGCGCGGCGAATTTGTTCAGTGATGCTCAATGGGGCGGCGGAAACGATGTTGAGCACCGTTTTACGTCATTTCGCCGTCGGTGTTTTCCGCTGTTTGATCTTTACGCACCTAACTTTTGTCTTTCTGTTCCCACCCCCTGCTCTCCCGCGCACTTCACCCAGGACAATCCACGGGCTTATTTACAACGCGTTGAAGCTCTTCATGGAAATGAATCAGGTGCTCTTCGACAATTGTACAAATAAATACAAGGAAGATCGGCAACGGTAAAAGTTCAATTTCCCGTTTGTTTTGCTCGGTTTTGACTGTAGCTTTTCACTCATTAAGCGGATTCCCCATTTGACGTACTTTCTTTGAACTGCCTACATTCCTAACCAGAATGGGACGAAATATTTTGCTTATCTTTAACAAAATTTTTCTGTCTTTCTACAATTATGTGCCAGCACACCTTAGTCAGACCCAGTGTTTATAAACTGCGCTACTCTAACCCACAAGGCGTGTCAAATGTAATTTTCTCTGGACGAATCTCACAGAGGCAGATGGACATTTCCGCAGACGCAACTCACTACAGTCTCCACCTCTAACAAGTAACAATTATTTCCCCAGCCAAAACTACAGAAGATGCTAGAGGGACGCCTGCCGATCTCGCTACGGACCTCACTGATCCCGTTGTGCCTTGGGGCTTTGTCGAGCCCCGCCTGCAGCCTCACTGAGGCTCGTAATATATGTAGAATAGCGTTGATGACAAAGACAAGAGAGACCAGAATAGCCATTCGTGGTCTATTGGACGTCGTCAGCCGGCCATACCCAAATCTGAGGCTCGATCCCTCGACCTGTTGGCTAGAAGTCCAACGTCCCAACTGCCGAGCCACGGGCTCTTTGTCCCGTCGATTACGATCCGGTATATACTATGGTAGCGGAATGCTCACCTATCGTATTATGAGACACTCTCGTCCCGCTTTGTGCCCTCAGGCCCAATCTTGAGCCCAGCCAGCAGCTGGACAGTGTCTATACACGCAGAATAGTATTACCGACGAAGATAAGGGGAACAGGGATGGCCATTTCTAACCAACTGGTCGCAGGATCGAACCCCATGTGTTCCACACCTCGGGGTTGTTTGTGACTGACTGACAACGACTTACAAGCCAGAAATGGCCATTTCGGTCTCCCTTGTCTTTGTCGGTAATGCCATTCTGCCTATATCACGCGCCGCTGTGCGGCTGCTGGTTGGGCCCAACGGGACGAGTGAGTTCCCTATAAACGATCGGTGAGCGCCTCCCTACCGTTGTATATTCCCGATCACAACCGACAAGACAACGAACCCGTGGCTCAGTGGTTTAAGGTGTTAGACTTCAAACTTACAGGTCGCGGAATCTAACCCCAGGTGTTCTACACTTTGGGGTTGGGTATGACTGACTGACTACGGCTAACAAACCAGAAATGGCCATTCCAGTCCCCTGTGTCTTTGTGGATGATGGTATTCTGCCTATGGAAGATACGTTGGCCAGTGGTCGATAGCAGACCAATGTCGGCCATTTGATTGCTCGTCGCGACATGTTGTTTTTTTTTGACAGTGCGAGTTTCCTCTGCATTTAGAAGATAATTGTCATTTGTCGTATTTGTTGCCTACGTCGAACGGTTGTTCTTTTAACAGTTTTTCAGAATTACAACATGTGCTTCCAGCACCGCCACGCCGGCGGCCAGTCGGTTCAAGGTCTCACAGCTGGGTCCCTGATAGCAACTCGATGTGTGGTGCCGAAACTGGTAACGCCCATGGGTCGGGCCACGTTCTCGTTAACACACGCCTAAAAGTTCACTCCTCATCCGCACCCAAAACGTCACGTGCAAGTCTTCATCGTGTCGTAAAATCACGACAACCCAGCACCACGGAGGCCCTGAGCATAGAAATTTTGTCTCGTCTTACAACCCAAACTGACGGAGAAAACAGTGATAAATGGTCATTACTGACGCCATCAATCTATCGAGCAGCTGAAGAAATTCGTCGATTCACCCAGCGACTGCGCAGTGACCGGATCAGCCAAAGGAGCTTGCAGTTGTCAGCCCGCTCTCACAACGATGACTTCTTCCACTAACCCCGGGAAATGACAAGTCGGCTAGAGATTGCCGGCAGAAATGTTGGGCTGAAACTGCGATCTTCATGGAGCAGTCTCCAAACGTTGGTAACACCCAAAAACTACCAAATTACCCATCGAGTTAATTGTTAGCCCCATGCACTGAGTGACGGTTTTCTGCTGACAACTCGACCAAGGTCGCTTGCTGGCGTAAGCTCTTCGAGCACCTTAACTTCGATGACCAACCCATCACGTCCTCCCTCCCTCCCTTCTGCGGCGGAGTTTCTTCTCTCTTCAAGCTATGCAGCGTCATACAGCCCCCCCCCCCCTTCTGAAGAAGTCGCCGATGCCATACAAGAGCTACGCAACAACAAGGCACCCGAAGAGGACGATATTAACCCTTGAAATCTACAAGTATTGTGTCGACATTCTGGTTCACTGATTGCATGAGGCGATTGAACAAACGTGGGAGATGAAGTCGTTCCTGATTACTGAAGCCGAAATATGCAAATTACCACCGCCTACGTCTCATGGACGTTACTGCCAAAGTCATCGCTTACAGGCGATTTCAGAGTGCGCGTGACCCGAGGACAAGACTCACCCATTTGGGGTTTCGAGCGGGTGTGGATACGTCGACCTGATATTTTACACTGAGACGCTTTCTTGAACTCCGCCATGGCTACCAGCAACCGGCAGTCGTTTGCTTTCTCAACTTCGCCGGCTCAGCATTCGAGTCCGTCCATGGTGCGACAGTAAAAGCCATGGACATGATCAAGACCTACTATTGTTCAACCACTGTGCGAGTTTTTTGTCCACAATAATCTATCTCATCCGTTCAATACTCGATCTGGCAGTCGGCAAGGTTGTGCGCTGTCGCCCATTCTATTCAACTATGCGATTGACTGGATTTTCGGGAGAATCCTGCACGGTTTTGATGGTGTTTAGTTTGGACCTGTGCGCCGGTTGACTGACGTTGACTACT
>CACRXP010000140.1:654601-669938 GCA_902702965.1 Spirometra erinaceieuropaei
TGGCGTTGTTATGCCGGAAAAAATCCAGTTTTTTGCCCATCACAGGCATACCATAGGCATAATTACACAACTGAACAGCCAAAAACCCGGCCCTATGCGCGGGTCGGGTTGTGTCCAAATTTCAGCGCAATCGGTGCAGTACATTCGGAGATTAGATATAACACAGAAAAAAAACCCTTCCATTTTTATATATATAGATATATAGACTAGCCGGACCCCGCCACGCGTTGCTGTGGCTCAATCTGAGGAATTGGGAAATAAGGAAAAGAGGAAGGAGCACGTTTCCAATTAAGAAGAGTTTAAGGGCCACCAGTTGGCGGTACATATTGTGTGCGTAACCCAGGATTGTCCTTCTAGCCGCTGTCGAAGGCAGTACAATTGTTTGCTGCAATGGTCTGCTGTTTCCTCGCAAATCCTGCAGTGTTCGATCAGGGGCCTCGAGCGCTTTTTTGCGCCATTGTGCATTCATCCCAAACAATAGGTTTGCATTTCTGCAGTACTTTTCCCATGCTGGATGCTTTGGAAATGTTACACGCGGGAGTTCAAAGGCAATTTCCAAGCTTAATGAACGGGTTTTCTGCCGGGTAGCAGAGTTGCAGCTATTCCGGGGATGCGAGTGCTAGGGCTATGTCATTTATTGGATCGAGTTGCCGTCAGAATCGGTCGTAGTAGGAACGTTTTGCCAGTCCCTCCTGGCGCATCTAGGAAGAAGATTTCTCCAACCCCATTACTGCCATTCCGCAGTATTTGATCGTAAATGTCATTCTACTCCAGCCTTAGCTTGTGAATGTTTGATTGCAAGCATGGCAGAAGTTGAACCGTGTTTCATTTTGTTCATTGCGCCAATCCACATCAAACGAAGCAACAGGAGATTGGTTTTGCGGTGACATTCCCAGTTGATTAAGAACTTTGTTCGCGATTTCTGCGTACATATCCTCAATTAATACTAACGCCTCGCTGTAGATTCCTGCTGTGCTAGCCACATTTGAATTTTCCTTGCGTAGTTGACGGAAGGTATCTTCAGCCATGTGCGATTTATATTTCTCCGGTAAATCTGCTGGAGATGAGGATAGAATGCGATCAATATGACTGCAAACAATGCATGAATTTGATGTGGATGGGATATGTTGCAGGCGTCATTAATACATACGTCCCACTGCTGATCGTTCTCCAGTAACTGAAGAGCCTGACACGCACTGCTGAAAGTGGCATGCGTAGCGCCGTTGACAGATTTCAATTGCTGGAAAGACGTTGTATGTCCACATCCCTTTTACCTCCTTTCGTGTTGCAGGCTGAAAACGGGCATGTCGCTGCCTCTGCTTCCGTATCTACAAACGTACCACATTCATTTTCCGGAATTGCAGTTTTCCACGTTTATGTGAACTTCGTTTGCATTTAAAAGCAAAAGCGAATAGGAAACCACCCAGCGGTTATCGACTTGTATGTCACCGATTTGCATTCGTACGATTGCCAATTTGCCGATGTCTACTGCTGATCGTTTTCGGTATAAGGGACTTCCGTCGTTACCGGTAACTGTGTTGCATGCGAATGCCCGAGGATATCGCTGAGAGCATTTTCCGTCTATCATGCCGGGGGTTGGGAGGGGGGAGAATTAGGATTCAGTGCACCTCAAGGTTCATGTATCATATTCTTCGCCACAACTTCATGCAAATCAATGTCGACGTCGGCGTCAGGTAATTCAGCGCATATGGCATCGTCGATTTCGTTGTGAGTGATCTTGTTATAGAGCCAGATCAATACATGTGCATGGGGCAGTCCCCTCTTGCCGTTCCAGCTAATACATCCAGCGGCGCACAGACCCAACCACCTCGCGTTTCACCATGAACTTCATCAGCGATTTCAGTTTCTTCCTGAAGACACGTGCTGTGATGTCATACCTATTCACCGGCGATAGCTCAGGAAGTAAGAGCTGATAAATACCCCCCCCCCCAAGCTGGATTGCATATGAATGTAGTGAATAGGTCTGGACGTCCGTACTGACAAAATTAAGCAATTACATCTGGAGCGTACTCGAACATATGGCGTGGACTCTCTGTGTATGTGGACGGCAAAAGCGTTACCCTTACAACGTTATCTGTATTACCGTCGTTTACAACTGCATCATAAAAAGGAATATAGTCTTCAGAGCGTAGCTTATTCTGATTCAAGCGAAGGAAAAACAGGCGTTCAGTTTCGGTTTTTGCATACATATCCACAATGCGTTGGTGAAACAATTGATGGTATTTCGAAAGGGGGATTACGTACATTCCGTTGAATCCTAAGTCGGAAGGAGTAGTGGTTCATTGCGCTGCATTTCATGTGCGTTACCTCGCCCCTGACTGGATTTATCATCTTAACGTTGAAGTGATATACATCGCTACCATCCCGATAAGTAGATGGATGCTGCGTTGGAATCGGTCTCCGACTGCCGGTATATATGGTACCACCTTACCCTAAAATCACTAGTCATCCAACGGTTGTTGTCGTACCGTCGTTTACAACAGCATCAGGCTGCGTGAATGCTGAGCACGGAGTCGTGTTTGACGCTGGTCTGCTGTTCCTCGCTGACGCCATTCGACCACTCTCAACTTGTTGTGTTCATCCCGTTGCTGAACGAAGCAGACCTGATGCGGCAGAACGCGGCAGCCGTGGCCGCAACCGGGCTTCCGCAAGCCGAGCTGCACAATACTGAGCTGACACTGGGTGACAGGCCCCTTATGTGGGTTGTGCGGGAGGGGTGGCAGGCGCTGGTGTTAATTGCATCCAGTCCTAACCCCCGAGAATCCCCGAGGCAGCGGTGACGGCCTTATTATGTGGACTGTGGGACAATTTTAAGTGGCGTCTAAGTGTTGCGTGATTTTTTGCCACAGGGTGAGTGGTTTGCTCTGGCGGCCCATATTGCATCGGCCCAGAGAGGGTGGAGGTCCTACTCAAGTGCCTGCAGGGTGGCTGGTGGGGTGAGAGCGGCTGTCGAGCGGAGCACGTGTGTTTGAGCGAATGTCGGTCAAGTGCCACAGTCTGGGCGCACATGTGTCCGCGCGCGATGTAGGTCAAGTGGCCGCACCAGGTGGCGTTGTTATGCCGGAAAAAATCCGGTTTTTTACCCATCACAGGCGTACCATCGGCATAAGTACACAACTGAACAGACAAAAACCCGGCCCTATGCGTTGGTCGGGTTGTGTCCGAATTTCAGCGCAATCGGTGCAGTACTTCCGGAGATTAGATATAACACAGAAAAAAAACCCTTCCATTTTTATATATATAGATATGAGATGGAGCCGTCAAAGACAAGGGAGACCTGAATGGCCATTTCTGGCTTATTCCCGTCATCAGCCAGTCATACCCAACCCCAAGTGTGGAACACCCGAGGCTCGGACTCGCTACCTGTTAGTTATAAGTCCACGCCTCTAACCACTGGGTCACGAGCCCGTTGCCCAGTGGTTTGTTTTATAGACTGCGTCTTCTTTCTCGCACTGATATCGTGAAATGTTTTGCTGCACAGCCTGCTTCTACTACTTTAGGTTCCTAGACGGCAAGTCGAAAATGGATGTGATCGGCAAAATTTCCGAAAAAGCAGTACCAGGCAGATAAAGTGTTAGGTAAGGTATGGCGGTTTGTCGGTCGGTCCCCGCCTGAACACAGAAACAATCAAATACAACTCCAATTTAACCTTCGGCAACCACTTTTGATACACAATTGATGATAATGTAACTGCTATTCCCAGGATGAGTCCGCTGGAAGACGTTTTTGTGTGTGTATACGATTCAAGTGGTGAGGTAAGCTACTAGACATCAGCGACTGTATGGGGACAGTGGCGTAGGCTTTTGTGAAAGCTGACTCACTTCCATCTCATTTGCCTACGAAGGATGCCGAAGGGGAGGTGGGAGGTGAGGAATCTGGGCACTCAATTCCAGAAGAGATGTGCTCGGCATAAATTCTATGCAAATGCAGGCAAGTGTGGCAGAACGGCTACGTGACGAGCGCCTACGTAGGTCTACACCGGTTTTGATATCAGGCAGGGCGTGCAAATGCGACAATACATAGGCAGCCTGATGACCCGAAATTAAATCAAGAGGCATGGGGTGGCAGTCTTCTTGCTCAGCCGTGAAAACGTGAGCAACGATTTACGAAGGCAACTGAAGAGGGGGCTTCAAAGCGTGTTGATTAATGCACAGGACTCAAAGGCCGCCGACCGACGTCACTGACATCTAAACCCTGACGGCATATGCATGGTGTCAGCTAACATATGTGGCAGAGTTGGGCGTCGTTAGACACCTACGCATCCACTGCAATGGCAGGGCAATCAACCCGCCTTGCACAGCATAAAACGCCGCCGCCGCCGCCACCACCAGCACTGATACCGTCACCGAAGACACGCCTTCGGGCTCTCCCTATTGCAATATTGAGTTTCGGTCCAGGTTTGCTCTGGGTTCGGCTTCTTCACGCCCACCCCAAGGGACACAAAAAACATCTGCCATCGTCAGTACCAACTCGCCTTTTCTAAAGTCGCAAAGTTTAATCGAGCATCGGGCTGATCGGTTACCTACGAATCCATCGCAGCGCGACTGGCGAATCAATGACTGGAGGCCCAGCAAATACCCATCGCGCAAATCCTACGTGCTCACACCGTCCCGAGACACGAACATCTCATGTGCCTATTCCGATAGCGACCAAGACGCTGCAGTCCAAGTTTCACCTATATCACCTCTCCGTCCGACAGCTCGACCGTCGTTGACGACGATGTCCACCGTCTGCTCCACATAAAGACGGAGGTAGAGACGGTGACTTGCGCGTGAATCAGTTTAAAATGATAGTAGACTTGCACAGCATTTACCGCACTCTCTCTTCCCTATTCCCCACCTGGACCCGGTGTCAATACAGAGTCAAGGAGACCGGAGGTGTGCGGAGGACGCAGGTGGCCGGTACGGCCGGAGCCGCACCTAGGCATGCCACCACACCCCCTGGTCCACGCAGCAAATGACCAGGCTTTTTTCGCCAACAACAATAACAACAACAGCACTCCAACAGGGGCCAAAGCGAAGAGGATGACTGGGCAGCGATGCCCACCACCTGTATATCCAGCGGGAGCGCAAGCGCATCTACCGACAGGGAACCAGGTATCAGGGAACTGCAAGCGCATATGAGGCTGCGGGGGTCATGGTTTGCTGATACTAGCGCAGCACCCGCTCACGGACCGTTTACCTCTCCACCCACCCACGACAGTTCGACCATCGATTTCGATGATGTCCACCGTGTGCCCCACAGACTGCATTGTGGGAGCAGGTACGGTGACTTACGCAGGGGTTTATAGTGCCAGTAGACTTGCGTAGCATCTACCTACACTCTCTCCTCCTCCCCCGCCTGGGCCCGGTGTCAAGACAGAGTCAAGAAGACCGGAGACGGGGAAGGCCGCAGGTGGATGGCTCGGACGGATCCTCACCTTGGCGTTCCACCACACCCCCTGGTCCACACAACAAATGACCAGGATTTTAACCAACACAACGGAGATTCGGAGGCTGTCACGGCCGAAGCCGCAACTAGGCGTGCCGCCAACGCCTGGCTCGGATCCCACACTGTGGTGGGAGTGCCATAAAGGCCACATTAAAAAGGAGCCATTGCAGCCTGACTCTCAGACCGCCTCCAGTTAAGGCGGAGGTCCAAGTTACCCCGTCAGTTGGCAACCTTCGAAGCCACGGCTTTTAGCGCACCATGATAGCTTCAAGCGCGTCAGATTGTTTATAGTGAGGAAAGTGCGCTGAGTCGTCGACCTTAATCTCCCTTCCCATTCCCACACCCCAGCTGCCGTCCGAGCCGGTCGGCAAGCTGGAGTAGGAAATGGGCACGGTGGCTGACACGGTCGACTGACCATGCCTGCTCGCGCCACGTGCACGACCTGGATACCCATACATACACACAAACACACCAGAATTTCGCACAACGGGGTTGAACGGCGTGTCTCTCACTTGCGTGAGAGGGCCGTGGAAGGTGCTGTTTCAGCCCGTCCCCAGCCCACCAGTCCGCCACTCCACACAACACACGCACACACACACACACACAACGTGGCGAACTGCGTGAACCGAGATCGGGCGGCTATCAGCAACCTTCCTATCCTCGACGCTTGACGTGTCGGGATAGTCTCGGACTCAAGTCACCCCTACAACCGAAGACGCAAGGGGAAATAGTCGAGATGCACACTTCCCACTTGCGTGGAAGGTGGCAGTTGGGTGCATGCGGTGGGTGAGTGTTGATGTGTGGTGGGGTGATGGTGGTGGAGCAAGGTAGAGAGTGTGCGGATGTGTGGTGTTACCGGCGGTTGTCTAGCGCAGGTCGTCGTGGAAGCGAAAGTGGCCGAATAGGCCCACGCGATGCCTGAAAGTGCGAGGACAGTTTGGGCAGTTGAGTCGAGCTCGGTGGGTGTAGGTTGGTGCTCTGGGCACTGGTTCGCCAGTCTCTGTGCGATGAATTCGCAAGCGACCGACCAGGCCGATGCGTGAGGTGAAGGTGCGATCGCAGTGAGGGCAGGTGTAGGCCTGATCCTCGTTGCTGGAGTCGGGAGAGGCGGGGTTGGTGTCGGTTGTTGTGTCGGGGTTGATGTGTGAGGCGGCCGACTGAGCGGCCGCCGTTGGGGCAGTGGAGGAGGGGGAGGAGGGGGGAGGAGGAGGAGGATGGAAGGGGTGGTACAGAAGAATTGTCAGAGTTAGTGGGCGGCAGAGAGGACGAGGAAGAGGTGGGCTGGGGGACGATGGTTGGCGCAGTTCGAGAAGTACGGTTGATCCGAAGATGTTCATCGAGGCCGATTCGAGCCCGGAATGTCTGTTGACATTAAGAACACGTTGGAAGCGGTTGTGCGACGGCGTTGCGGACTGGGCGAAGTTGGGATTTGCGGGCTTCGCGTTTCGCTTAGGCGGCGGCAATGCGGTTGGATTCGTGGATAGCAGCGCCTGTCCTCACTGTTCTACTCCATGTCCGACGATCGCGGGCGAGCTCTTCCCAGTTCGTCGGGTTGATTTGCAGACGCTTCAGTGAGAACTTCAGAGTATCCTTGTATCGACGAATTTGGCCTCCTTGACGGCGAGAACCCGTCGCGACGTCTCCGTAGAAGAGTCGTTTGGGTAGTCGCTCGTCGTCCATGTGCACCAGGTAGCCGCTCCAGCGCAGCTGGATTCTCGTCCGTTCCAGCACATCAGTGTCGGGGATGCGATCCTGCCAGTTCAGCTTCAGGATGCGATGAAGACAACTGAGGTGGAAGTGGTTCAGTCGGCGTGCCTGCCTCGTGTACACCGTCCAGGTCTCTGCTCCGTACAGTAGCGTCGGCAGGATGACGGCCTTGTACATCTTCAGCTTCGTGTTCACTTGCAGACTGTGACGATTCCAAACTGTGCTTTGGAGGCAACCGAAGTGTTGACTGGCTTTCGAGATCCTGTTGGCGACTTCGTCATCGATTTCGGTGTTGCGGGAGAGAGTACTGCCCAGGTACGGGAAGTTCTCCACAACTTGCATTTGGGTCTCATTCACGTTGATTTGCGGCGCGTTGGCGGCTGTGGCTGAGTTGGTTGGCGGTTGGTGCATCACCACCGTCTTCTGCGTGTTAATGACCAGACCGAAGTTCTCGCAGGCGGCGGAGAACAGGTTCATGCTCCGTTGCATCTCCGCTTCCGAGGTGGTGTTCAGGGCGCAGTCGTCGGCGAAGAGGAGTTCGTGCACGGTGGTTGTGGATACGCGCGATTGGAAGTGCATCCGCCGTTAATTCAGAAGGTGACAGTCCGTCCTGTAGGCGATGCGAATCCCGGGGCGTTCGTCGCGGTAGGCGTCCATCAGCATGGCAGAGAACATAAGACTGAAGAGGGTAGGCGCCAGTACGCAGCCCTGCTTCACTCCATTGGTCACTGCGAATGCCTCTGAGACAGCTCCGTTGTCCGTGACTCGGGCCATCATACCGTCGTGCAGCTGACACACCATCTGAGTGAATCACTTCGGACAGTCGAATTCCTGCATGATCTTCCACAGTCCTTCGCGATTCACCGTGTCGGAGGATTTCGTCAGGTCCACGAAGGTAGAGTACAGGTGGGTCCGCATCTCCTGACGCTTCTCCTGAAGTTGACGGGCGGCGAAGATCATATCCGTGGTCCCGCGATGACATCGGAAAGCGCACTTGCTTTCCGGTAGAATGCCCTGTTCCAGATGGTTTCTCAGACGATTGAGGAGGATGCGAGCGAAGATCTTCCCGGCGATGTTCAGCAAGGAGATGCCGCGGTGATTTTCGCAGACTTGGTGGTTCTCTTTTCGCTTGTATAGGTGCACGATTGTTGCGTCTTTG
The DNA here is from genome assembly GCA_902702965.1 of Spirometra erinaceieuropaei. Taxonomy (NCBI): domain Eukaryota; kingdom Metazoa; phylum Platyhelminthes; class Cestoda; order Diphyllobothriidea; family Diphyllobothriidae; genus Spirometra; species Spirometra erinaceieuropaei. The sequence goes on from CACRXP010000140.1 coordinate 662,919, forward strand.
AAATCTTGCGGGACTTCACCTTGACGCCACATCTGCTCAATGAGCTCAGTCAGGTGATCCATCAGTTGGGGACCTCCATGCTTGTAGACCTCAGCAGGGATCGCGTCTGATCCGGGTGCTTTCCCGCTGGAGAGCTGCTGCACGGCCCTGATGGTTTCCTGGAGAGATGGCGGGAGATCGAGGTCCGCGTTGGTCTCCACCCACCCACCCACACACACGCAGAAGCACGCTTTATCTATGCATGACGTATTCTTCAGCGTACGTGTCCATGTTATCTGTCATCAAGGCCTCATAAAGCGCACATGCAGCGATCGCTCTATGAAATTTACCCTCGCCGGTATGAGGATGAGGTGTAATATTTGAACATTTATGGATCCCACAAGGGGCTGCACTGGACTAAAACGGAGGCCAGTTTGGAGCACGGCGGGCATCATTCAGGGAGTGCTCGATCCCCACATTCCACGACCGCTGCTGTGGTGGGACGCCTAGGCGCAGGCTTCAGACCACGCCAGCCACTGCGCATAGTCCCAACACCACGTGGCCGAACTGGCCACACACACGCCTTTAGCGGTCCCGGCTTTATCTTCTCTTCGGAGGAGAGGGAGCAGATGGCTCCGTGAAAATCTTCTTCTTTATAAACAAATCCGACGACGTAAATCTTGGCTGCGCCCACCTTGTGGTTTCCTCATCGCCTACTCGAGCGATCGGATGCATGGTGCTCCCTTTTCAGACGCGAGAAGCAGGGCAAAACGAAGTACGCTACGAGCATACGGGCGTAAGGGATGAAGAATCAGTGTGTCGACTGTCGTCTTTGCTGCTTCTGCCTTGCAATGTTCTAAACCCGTCGCCCCGACGGCCTGGGCTCTGTGGATTCCCACCTTCGACTTACGACCGCACCGCCATTTGCCGCTTGTGCTTTTTGTTTTTCGGCTAAAGTGGGCAGGCAATGGTTAACTTTTTTTCGTTGTCAGATGCTGGGGCTCTTAGGTGCATCTTGTGTGTAGACGAGAGAAACAGACCATCCACTTGAAAAGGACCATTTCACTTTTACAATATCCCATTCATTGATATTTTGGCAGAATTTGAATAACTCATATTGACCCAACTGAGAAAAACTCGGCGCCGCGGTGGGATTCGAACCCACGCAGTAAGGGGAAGGCTTTAGCGCAGCCAACGCTCTAACCACCTGAGCTACGAGGCCACGCCGGACGACGCGAGTTTAATCACATTTGGATCAAGTTACCTGCCCAACCTACTGTAACGTCCGGAATCCACCAAGTCTGATACAGTAAGTTGACTGCTCAAGCAGGTTTTCCTGAGTAATTCACCTAGAATCCACCAGATGACTACCAGGCTCGCGTAATTCATTGATATCCGATTCGCAGGTGGCGGCATAGGTGTGATGCACTCGGGGGCTCTAAACAAGCCAAAAAAATTTAATTTTGGCTAATTTAATTACCGATAACGATAAGGTGGATCAAAGGAGAGGGGGGGGGTTAGGGGGCAAGAGCTCAAAAGCGCCATTTGTTGATGACAGTTACGACTATGGCGCGATCGTCGCTATTAGCCATCGAAAAGTCCTCGTCGCCAGCAGTAGATTTTTTGGCTCCGACTACAACCTGAACCCGACAACTGTCAAGAACAATTTCATTGCCTAAGCGCAAACGTTCTTTTGGTTGGAATAGTTGTCTGCTAAGGCGATAACAGAAGATGGCATTGAGACCGCAAAGGGGCGCACTGATTAGAGGCAGAACTAACGCAACCTCAACTGAATTCTGTATTTTACAACAAATATCTGTCAATTCTTGAGGATCACCGCAATAAACCACTGCTATCAGGAGGGATCATGGACCAGACACGGGAATATACACCCCCTCACCACTATAGGTGACCTTGCCTAATTTTCAGAGGGTTCCTACTACCTCTCTCCCCCTCGACCTTGGGGCAATGTCAGCTGTGTACTACGGGGACTCATATTCCCGTGCCCAACCGAGTCATGTGAGCATGAGCTCGTTTTTGGCCTGTAACTGATATGCAAGCTGCAACATCAAACTAGATGTTATTTTTTACCCTCTTCACTTGTGTTCTTTGTCTTGTTCTTCATCGCCTCAGTGTTTGTTAGATTAGCACCATCATCGATATTCGCTTCTTCGTTTTCCTTCTCATTCCATCTTCTTCATCCTTTCCTTACTTTTTTTAACTTCTTATTTTTCCTCATCTCTATACGGCCACTATCATCTTCTTTCCCGGTGGCTTCTGAGGTCATAACTGTCGCTAGACATGTTTCGTCCTCCCAGTCTTCTTTTTCTGCGCAGTATCGTCATTTTTATCCCTCGCCTGTTGTTCATTCATCGTCAACCCTCGCTTAGACCTGTCCACACACTCTTACTGCGTTTTTTTCTACACCTTCTCCATAAGTCCCCTTTCTCCCTGTTTGTTTGCAAATTTGATATGGAAAGGCTGTACAACGCGTGCAAACGACTTAAGAACTCAAAACTAACTCTGGTGTAAACGAGGGTGACCTGTACACACTCCCCGCGACACAACCACTCGCTGTATTAAGAGGATAAGAAGAGTGCAATCACAACTGGAAGGCCACGGAGGGAACTGCGTGCCAAATCGCAGTACACGGTCCCTTTGGCTTCCAAATGGATAGCCCCAAAAAAGTCGTTCAATTCCCGGGAAATGGATTTTTAGCTGCGTTCAAGCCTCCTCAAATCTCCAACACGACCTGGTGTCATCATAAAGGAGCTTATTCTAAAATCAACATTATCGGCACCTTCAACCTCCGTAGTTCACAGACTATGGTTTATTATGTTGTGTGGAAATCAAAAGGATCCTCTCAAACTTCGGTTTTTGTCTTGTGACATGGTTTCTCGTTCAGTTGCGGCAACCCCGGTATCATGCAGAACTATCAGTAAGGCTGTGGCACCGTTTGTCGAGTCAACGATAGTGTACTTTATTCTGTGACCTTTAGTAATGAGAACTGCGTATCTACACAGGCGCGCTATGGCCGTGATGCGAGCCGATTGTATGGTGTTGCGACACAAGCGGAAACGATTACAGAGAGCGCCCAGCTGTCGTAACTCGCTCGGTAGTTTGGGTTTCTTCACTTGAATAAGTCCAAGGCAGTGTCAGAAGACGGTTAAGAAAGACTTTGGTAACTCAAAATGATCTGACCAGCAGTCTTACACAATGACATGGATAGGTTATAGTCGGGGGGATAAGGAGAGGTTACCGAATCAAGATGTCCGACAACCAAAGGTAAGCAAGGAAATCAACCAGCGGGGAAAACGGCACGTCGAACTTTAAGTAATATACGTTCTGCCTACTAATATGTAGTTAGTAGCACGTTATATGTTCTAGAAAACATTGGCGTCATGCAGAGGGGCCGGCACTGCATCGTTCTTGTCATTCTGAGAATTGGCATGTCCTTATTGTCGGTGTAGTCTGCTAGGCAGTTCCGGAACTTGTTGTCGAAGGAAGCAATAAGCCCGTAACCAGTTTCTAATAAACATTGATTAATCCTCCCGGTCGTGTTTTTTGCACCAGTAAATCTATAAGTAGCAAGAATTATTAACGGCAAAAACTAGGGAAACTGTATTGGATATTCCTAATTTATTTGCCGTCACCAACCGGTCATTCCACAAAACAGGTCGGCAACAAGAGATATGAATTGGGCGCGTCCGGTCATTGTGTTACTGGTCCCGCTTAAGCAGGCATGTGACGTAGGTGTCATTGGCAATCCGTGGAGATAGCAACTGTTTTTTACCCTTAAGGTAAGGTAGTCCAAACTAATTTCCATGGCAACCGATTTGACAGCAATCCGAAGGGTTAGCATCCTCACTCCGACAGCGACTGGCAGCCTGTGTTATAAATTCATTTGTTTCTCTTAGCTCGCCTCCTGGCGTATTCCTCTTGCTTTGGTATATCAATTCGACGTGGTTTTTATCCATGGAGTATGGATGCACCATTTTGATTTGGCGTCCGAATCTTCCCGGCCCAAGGGGCCTGAACTGGTCCTCCTTTCCCCAGGTCTCATTAATGCCCCTCAGGTAGTGATGACTTCTCGCATTTGTTCACCCGTAAGTACTCTAGACCGAGGTTCAAAGGCAGGCCAGAATGTTCGCATTTCGTTTCTCCTTCATGCCACTGCCCTGGGATTAAGGAGTACTCCATGCATTGGGTCTGCCAAACCATTGCATACAAAGAGGCATACCTTTAGCGTTGCATTTAGCCCCATTGACACTGTTATTGCGATGTCTTCAATACTATCCATCTTGGCAGCAAACCTTTTCTACCCCTCTAGGGAGCGAGAAGAGATGAAAAAGAGGGAGAAAGCCTGGTTAACTCTCAACGAGACAGCCAAGCGGAATCCCCTCTACCACTTGGTTGTAGCCGGTGAAGGTGGCATCAATCCCTCCTCCTCCTCGTCCACCAATGGGGACAACGGACCCCTGCTCGAGGTTGCCCCCGCTCCGGCAGCCTCCTCTCTCCCCTCGACTGATCAACAGTGCAAGACTCGAACGGCACCTCCTGGTAAAGCTTCTGCCTGCGTCGAGCCTACCTCCGCTGCTGTGGATGATCCATTTTACAGTAACGGTGATGCCACTGCTGATGTCGATGATGATGTTAACGCGTCCCTTCGTTCACTCCGACAGGAGAGCGAGGAAGAGGTATTCATCCACCTTATTTGCCCGCATCTAACATATATACGATGTGTGTACAGGGCGTCAGGTACATGTCTGCGCGAACCTGGTCGTGTGTGACGCCATTGACCTTTGCCAGCCATTTCGAACATCCCCGCCCCTTGTCTTCCAGACGGCAAAGCTGCGGCCACTTGGATGAATCGGCAATCGCAGCTACGTTTCTGTTATTTGTGAGAATCAAAATGATCCTGTAGGCATTAACGGCGGGATTAAGCGAACGACCAGTGGCAGAGGTAGTTTAACAAATAGCCACCACTCCTAAATTATATTAGCCAGCGAAACTGTGTATATGGCCTTTGCTTCCCTTGTTCCTTCTGAATCACGTTGAAATTGTCACTTCATTTATTTCAGTCTATCCTTTTGTTCGTTGGAATAGCTGTCTCCTGTGGACTGCCAAATGTTCAGACGGTAGCACCGGTTAAGGGATGTTTGCGCCAAAACAGCGCCCTTTCGCTGTCTATGCAGGTGCTATCTCGGCGGATCTGTTTGAGCGGTTTTGGCTGTCCGTGTAGGTACTAGCCTGGGCAGCAATGTCGTCTCTCTATTCCAAGCTAACGTTACCTTCTCAGAGACCGACTTAAACGTCACCTGGAGTTGTAGAGGGCTGGCAAATATAGTGTCTTCCGTCGGACATAATGAATTCATTACAGGCTCCTGTCTTTTCTGGTCCGTTGTGGTACTTTGTTGTAGATAGACAGGCTTAGTTTTGTAAGGGGAAGGGGGGGGGTTGAAAAACATTTGACCATTTACCGTCATGCGTTTTTCTTTATACACTTTCTAACACGATTTTTTACTCGTATACTATATGTAATTTCATATTCCTTACATTAGGTGCGAAAGCTCGGTGGGGAAGGTCAAGACACTACCGCCCTGCCTTTCCTAGTTCGCAAGAAGGAGAAAGTGCCGATGCGCCGAAAATCCGATCTTCCCCACGATCAGCTGACAATTCGTGCGCTAGAACAGCACCGGAGACCGGATGATTACCTCTCCACCCAAGTCGATCAATAGCGCTGGGCTTGCTACCCATCATCCTGCTCCGCTCTGGCCCACCCCAGGCCTACACACACACACGCCTTCTGTGCATGGCCAGACAAGATGCAGACTCTTGTCAAGCACCCTCTTTTTATTGTGCGTTCTAGTTGATTTATCACTGCGTTTACGCCGCGAGCCTTCGATGTCTGGTTCTGGTTGTCTCCGCCCATCAGCTTGTCTTTATGTCTGTCTGTGTGTTTGTGCTTGTTTGTTCGCCACCCGCCGGAACCGATCCCGCGCACGCGTGTAGAATGAGGAGGAGGAGGAGAAGAAATACCCCTCTTTCCCCTCCTGCTCTCTCGAACTGCTCGTCCCCGAATCTAACCCCGCCTCCCAATCCCAGGTCTCTACAAGCCTCAATGCCAACGTTTTATTCGCCCCCTATTGCCCGACTACACTCTCTCCCTCTCTGCCCAAATCCCTCTAGTCATTCTCTTATGTGGATTCCCCAAAATATTTTTACGTTTGTTCCACGTTTAAAACCAGGGTATTTTTTCATCATGTTGGACGGCGGGTTGCGTTGTTGTCCCCGTAGTGGATTGGGGACGCGCGCGTCTGGAGAGTTGTTGCTAGCCATTATGCGTCGATGGGTGAATGATATAGTGGTAAGGCGAAGTCTGGAAACAAGCTCCTTATTCTGCTAGCCTGCATAACATGACTTAAAACCCCCCTAAAACGCACCTTTTTGTATTGAACTCCAAAGGGTTGTAGATCATTTCGGCCTCTGGCGTGGTGTTCGTGGGTTGGCTGTTTCCTACGCGACGACCCCCTCGTGGGGAAAATCTCGAACGTTCCACCGGTCATTCATGGACCGCATGCGTGAGCAAAGGCCGATTGCTGATTGGCTAGTTGATTTCACCGGTGCACTTTGCAGCGGCCTCAGTCTGCTGTGTCCTTCCTGGTGACGTTTGCCTTTCGCCCCAGATCGTGACTCCATTTCGTCACCGTCCTCCATGGTGTCATAAAACACATAAAATGAATATGTATATTCTGCGTGGCATAAGTGCCATTTACGAGACACCTCAAGCTGTCACTTAAAGTGCATGACGTCTCAGCTGCACTGAAAACAGACCGAACTTCGGTTCTGTCACAGCAGCGCTCGAGGCTGTTGAAAACGAAGATGGTCGGCAACCCATGCATGATTATTGCCCATATAGCCGAGTGAGGTGGGATTCTATCCTCACTGTCTCGCAGCCCATGTTCCTCTTTAAAAATTTCCCGCGGTTAGTTCGACAGGCCCGCGAAACTGTGTTGTGCGACTGCCCCGATCTGCCGTAAC
>CACRXP010000140.1:671249-706542 GCA_902702965.1 Spirometra erinaceieuropaei
GGTTGGGCGGGTAACTTGACCCAAATGTGATTAAACTCGCGTCGTCCGGCGGGGCCTCGTAGCTCAGGTGGTTAGAGCGTTGGCTGCGCTAAAGCCTTCCCTTTACTGCGTGGGTTCGAATCCCACCGAGGCGCCGAGTTTTCACAGTTGGGTCAATATGAATGAGTAGTCTGTGTAAAGTAAATTCCCTCATTCTGCTGTGTCCTGCGTTATCCTATATCTAGGGACCTGGATTGGTGACTGCGGCCCTCTGAGTGCATTAACTACTTTAAGGCACCAGACCTCGGCCGAACAATCGCATATCCACGTCCACCACCCTCGAATTAAGTGGAATAGTTTAGTTTGCAGACAGTTGCTCCAGCATGCTCTCAGCACAGCCACTAGCCCACGGCCTAGCCTAGTGTTTCATCAACATTCTACCGCTGCAGAACATATCTGGGTCATTTACTGTTCCCTCGCCCGTCCCTTTGGTCTTTCTTCCGCGACCGTAGTTATCAAACTTCGGCTGATAGTTTCGTCAGGGCTCGCATGCGAAACTTGAGGGGGAAACAGTCAAAGTTGCATCATGCATTCGTAGTAGCTCAGTTCAGCGTGCGTCTCAGCCCTCTACTGGCACATGCGCTGGGTGCGTTGGAAGGCTATTTTGAGCATTAAAATGTCAGTAGAACGGTAAGAACGGCGTTATCCACTTGGCATGAGAGAGGCGTCTGGGTAGTTACTGCTACCACAAAACCCGTTCGGTGGACAGATGCTATTAGTCCGGGGGGAGGGTGGATATTTTCAGTCCATATGATTACACAAAGCTGTTTTTCCTTCGTTACGGTCTCGTACTCCCTGACATGTTCCGATCCCTATACCGTTCGGGCCGATATGACCGATGGATGCAAAATGCCCAATCCTAGACTCTAGACCAGGTCTACTGGTTCTACAAGTCAGCCTTACTTCCAGATGTGACAACTCTCTGCACTTACCCCAAGTCACGGCGACGGTTGTCAAATCGTTAGCGCAATGGCGACCCTCGATGCGTACACTAGTGCGAAATCTGTAGCATAGATGACGGACTCGTTGCACCTGTAGGGCATAACTATCGGGCCCTCGATGCACGTGACTCGACAATCGGCGAGCGCGCATCTTGCAGCAACAGAGCAGCCAAGCCATTCGTTGACTGGTTGGTGCATCGACCAATCAAAACTTCGACGTTACACATTGGTCCATAGCGCATGTCCGTCATGCCAGCGCTAAGGCCAGCAGGCCGCCTCTTCTCTTTCACGCGCGACCTCGTCATGACCAGTGCGGCGGCAACGGCCGTGATTTTTTGGCTAACTCTGCTGATCAATCTAACCAATGCTCACAACGACGAGATGCTCACAGCCAAGGGTGCCCAAATGCTCGGAGGCGTTCAGCAGCTGACGGAGACGGCGTTGAACAGCCCGCCCACAAAGGCGATTATTCAAAAGGCCCTGCAAAATCTAGCTAAGGAGAAGAAGGATCTCTGTTCTGACTACAAACATATCCGGACGCTGCGTGGTACACGACAAGTTGTCAACGGAATCCTATACAAATTTGTAGTGGAGGTTGAGGCTGTACCCAAAGGCGATTGTAAGTCGGCTCCCAGTAGCCTGCCAAAGCAGCCCATGCGTGAGACCTACGAGATCACTCATCTCGATCGTGGATCAGCTGCGGCTGGGGCTGAACCGCACTTCGATTTTGAAAAACTTGATTTGTGAGCTACACCGTAGTATTTTATGCAACTCCAACTTTTTTCTACCAAACCATTATTATTACTGGATTTTCTGCTAACCATGGTTACAATTTTACTTTGTACTGCTGAAACGCTTATTGAAATACATAAATTGCTGCCAGGATCCACTGGTTGTCTCAAATGGTACACTTGTTAACTGGATTAGCTTGCCCTGCGTATAGCCCATTCGACGGGACTGGTTTGAACAGTTCTAGAGTCCATGGCGCTGCAGAACAGCACAGCTCATGCCTTGAATCCAACTGCTGAACCTTCATCGGTAGTTCTTCTGTTGACTCTTCATCCCCTGACGCTGTTGAACTCAGCATCCTCTTGGGGGCTGACTTGCTGGGGTCCATCCATTTTGCAGGGATTCAGTGGCGTTAATTCACGCAGTCTTGGGGTGTTAGCGCCGCGGATGGACTGTTCCTCAGATCGACAGAATGCGAGGACTTATCCTGAGCAACGGCGACTCTTTACTTCTACTAAGGTTCCGCGCAGTTCTATCCGTATGGCAATTGCACTGGAGGTCTTCAGGGCCACGTATCACGCACTTGTGTTGCCCAACTCAACAAAGTATTCTTTTAAGTGGGCACTTCTTTCATTTAGTGATTTGAGAGGGAAGTCATGCTCCACTTTGACAGTCTGTCCGATAGGATGACCACCAAATGTCGAAGAAGCAAGGTGTCTGACTCTATTGTTTGTGCTGTGGGCTCCCGATTGCAAGTTTAACGTCCTATACCCACCCGTTGCAGTCGATCTCTAATTTAAGATATCTGGGTGACTCGGCCTCACCGTATAATCTCTCGGATGAGGGGTTTACTTTGATGTCTTATTGTTTAATGTGTATTTCATTGTTTAGAAGAGCTAGCGAAGTCGTGGCGATGTCTTCTCGAGTAAGGCCTGTGTCTCATTTCACGGGACAGCTGAGCGCTTTTTATGATTTTACAGAGCAAAGCGGCTTATGAGGCCTTTTTGTTGGAGTTTATATCTTAAAGCCAGGGGATATTTACTTTTGCCTATAGTACTCGTCTCGATACTGGGGTTGGCGAACAATGTCAGACCCCTGGGCTTTGGTTACTTTCGACGGTCAGACAATGTCAAGGTCACAGCTTAAGGGGATACGAGACGTGAGGGTTAAAAGGACTTTGTCCTCGAGAGTCACGTTCCAGCAAGCAACCTGCCATTGGCATCTGGCCCACTGGTTGAGCTCCCGGACGCACGGTTTTCCGCCAGCGTTCTAACATAAATTGTCTTCTGAGGAAAATGAAGTGCCCACCGAATCGAGGGACTTGTTTGGCTGACGTTTCGAAGAGCTGGGGTGGCTCTATATTATCAAAGCGTCTAGTGAAAAAATTGATTAGAATTTTGAATAGACAGCCGGATTAGTTGGCCTTGGGCTAATCGATTTTTTTCTTCTTTCGCTGCCTTGGCCTACTGGCCGTTGTTTGTTAGTGTTGGTGGCCTCCTGTGTTACGTGTCGTTACTTCAATTGGGGCTAGTTGCGTTTGCGTTCCCCTTTTGGGTGAACTGGTCGACAGGCCGTGTTTGCTCGGTAATCTTAGACTCCTTGTCTTCCTCACGGCGCATGTAGTGACGTAGAACTTTATAGGCCGCGGGAAGGCCTAGATGCATGTTGATGGAGTTAACATTTGAGTACCAAGCCTCAAGTGTGAGAAGCACTGTCCTTGAGGTGCCCCTGCCTAATACGGCTGCTCCTTGAAAATCAAAACTGTGACCAGTTTCCCCGATATGAGCCGCAATCGGTGAGTTTGGGTCCAGTCTCCGAGTTTCCAGTTTGTGCTCATGTAGGCGGTTTGTCGCAAATCCTCATAATTTTGGTGATATTCCTCATTACCGCCGCGCGTATTTATTTGGCCTCACTTCCTAGGATTGCTGTCTCAGGCGGTGAATTATTGGATGGCTGGCGACATTTGCCTATTCCTAATTCCCCAACTTAACAGGTCGGTGACCTCTGCACGACTCATGACTGCCCATTAGTCAAGCTTAGGAGTGTGCATGTCGCGTAGCAGGTGTTTTTGCAAGAATGTTCTCATGTCCGAAGCCAGGTGAACTTAGAGTTAAGCTACCAATCAGGCACAGCTTTCCAGCGCTTTCAATCACCACTGGACAGACCACTTTTCCCTTGTAGCTTTGGTTCACAGTGCATCTTCCTGCGAGCGCAACATTGACCCCAGTCTGCAGAGATGTCCAATGCTTCACGCACTTTGCGTCCTTCTGTTTAATTGGGCATCCATCAAGATGCACTTGCGCACTTGTTCTGAGCATTTCATGTTTGTTAGCACACTTCCATGGAGCAGTGCAGACATTCATAGCATTTGCAGGCCACACGGGCTCACCTGCTCGCAAATCTCAACAGCCGTGCATGTCGGCCACGTTCGTCGTAGTCAACAGTGTTGAATCACGCGACTGCTCGACTGTCGTCAGCAACAGCTTCTACCTTTGCCCCCCACGAGGTAGGCGCCGCAACGGCGACTCGCATGTGACATTGTTTGTGCTAGAACGAACATGGGCTCCGCCCGCCTCAATCAATAAGCTTTGATCACAAGACGACCCGATTCCCACGACATGTGCCACGCGGTGAGGAGTTTCACAACTTACGGGGGTGAGATTGCCATAAGGGCCACGTTAACAAGGTGTCATTTCAGCCTGACTGGCAGTCCCGAGAGGCATCGAGATACCACGTCAGTTGGCCACTCCCAAGACACGACTATTAACGCATCGCCCATTATAATGAGTCATGCGTTGAAGTGCCGTGAAGATGGATTCTCCGGTGTCAGTCTCACTCCTCTCCCATGCACCGGTGGCTTATCCAAACCCGGTTGACTAGGAATAAGACTGCACACAGAGTCTGACAAAACCCCGAAGTCACTGAGGTCAACCAGTTTGTCCGTCATCGACGCATCCACTAGGAGGCCATGGAGGCCTCTGTATAATTTGCTGTCTACGTCATCGGGCTTTTTCATTGTGAGGTAGGTGTGGGCAGCTGGTACGGGGACGATTTTCTCTCTGGGGACCGGCAGTTGCGTAATCCCAGGACGATCGCTGATATCCCGCGCGGGAGGCAAGAAATCCTGGATAGTAAAGGCAACTCCTGTGTAAACATGGTAATGCGGAAGGTGGGTCGTTGTTTTTGTGGTTTTCCGAGTCAGCTTGCCGACCTGTCTTACCAACACTTTGGGGCACACTTTCTAGCCCCCTTATAGCCGTCCTTTCCTAAATGGGGTTGTTTAGTGTCGTAATACTGTGATCGGACATATTTCATGAGGTTTCTTGGGAATTTCGAACCCCCAAAAGCCGCTCAGAATGTATTTTTGAGGTTGTCTCCTCTAGCGCTTTGGCTTAAAAGCCTAACCATAAGGCACCGGTGGCAAGTAAACTTATTTAATGGCGGTTTAGGGTCGCCATGTCACAATGCCGTCATAGGGTTTTGTGGCTTTTTATAAGGCTTTCAGCGTGCCAGACCTCAACCCACCGCAACCCGATAGTAATGTCGCTGCTGGTTCGCAACTGCTTATTCGTCAGACATGGGTCTGCCTATTTCGCAGCTAACCTTCACTGAAGGTCGTCCCACTATCCGCCACCTGTGGACGTGCCGGGTAGCCAGCAGTTAGGCTAACGGGCAACCCCTCTTCCCCGTCTGGCGTTCGACAGGGTTGTATCCTGTCGTCCATTCTGTTCAACTAATCTGTTGACTGGATCCTCGGGAGGGCCCTACGCGACAGTGACGTTGTTGAATTTGCACCCGGACATCGGCCGACTGATCTCGACTATGCCGATGATATCGCCTTACTTACTTCAAGTTTTGGTGATCTGCAGTCTATGGTGTCACGGGTGGACGAGGCCGCTAAATCGGTCGCTTTATCCGTAAACGCTGGGAAGACTACAGTGCTTTTAAGCTGCATCCCTGACCAGGAGAGGGCACCCCTCGGGATTGATTGCTGTCAACTTGAAGAAGTAAGCAGTTTTAAGTACCTCGGGGCGAGGCTGCTGCCGAATGGACAGAGTAAGGACGATATTTTCTCCCGAATCGATGCTGCCCGCTGGGTTTTCTCAAGCCTTAGGAAATGCCTATGGATCCGAAGTGACCGCCCCACCGCCACTAAGATTCGCGTGTACTGTGCATCTGTCCGGTCTATCCTCCTCTACGGTTGTGAATGCTGGGATTTGCCCGTGGAGTACGAGCGAAAACTGGAGGTATTTGACCACCACTGCTTGAGGGCCATCCTTCTAGTGAAGTTCACCGACTTCGTTTCAAATGAGACAGTCCGCCCTCGTTGCAACAACATCGCAAGTATAACTCAGGCCATCCAAGAAAGACAACTGAGGTGGTTCGGGCATGTTATTCGTCGTCCACCTCAGGAGCGCAGTGTTACTGCCCTCGATCCGGCACCGTTGCCCCACTGGAGACGTCGAAGAGGGGGCCAGTTCAAAACCTGGCTCGACCGTAGTTCGTCAAGACATGGAGGTGGTTCTTGGACCTTCGGTATTCGGTCTACGTCGTCGGCAAAGGGATTGGGTCGAGCTGTCCAGATCTGCTGCCGCGGATCGTCACGCGTGGAGAGGTACAGTTCGGGACATCATCGAGGCCGGCTAGATCAGGCATGATTGCAGCTGCACCAAGTACAAGTAAGTAATGGGGTTGTTAAGTTGTCACAGACAACCGCTGAAGTCCAGTGTGAGTTACGGCCTAGACGGCATGCGGCGTTTCATGTCGTCGATTTCGACGATTTCCACCGTGAACTCCGCAGCATTGTGAGAGCAGGAAAGGTGATTTGCGCGTGAATTACTTTATAGTGATAGTGGGCCTGCTCAGCATCTACCGCACTCTCCCCACTCCCCACCTCGACCCGTTGTCAATAAGACCGAAGGCGGGGAGGGGACGCAGGTGGATTGCACGGTCGAGCCCGCACCTTGGCGCTCCACGCCACACCCCCTGGTCCACACAACAAATAACCAGGTCTTTGATCAACAAAATCAACAAAGCTGGGTGGCAGGGGTCCCAGTGTGTGCGACGACTGTCGGCAACCGGGTCCGCCACCGCACCCCGAAATGTGGATTCCCCTCCGGTCGAGTTAGTTTTGCCCCCACTGTCCATTCGAAATGCATCGGGACACCTTTGCTCCCTATTTGGATTTCACAGACTTCCAAGTACGTATTCACCCGGTTTTCTTCGCATACTGCGCCCTTGCTGCGTTTTATTGTGTAAGGAGGATGGTTGGGAGTGAGCGTATGTTTGCGACAACATGATCGAACATTCGGAATAGAGCTAAATGCGTTAATTTCTTGTCTGCACGTAAAACACGCAGACACGAGAGGCGCCATCTACGCTGATAATAACAAACTGCACTAATAGCCCCATCCTAAGCTGCCCAAGTTGGCAGCAGGACTGCCTGGGCAGTCAACTGATGGATGTCATACGTTGCAGTAGGTTGGGTGGGTAACTTGAAACAAATGTGGCCAGACTCATGGCTCGCGATCGGTGCTCCGCAGTTCATGTGGTCTGAGCGTGAGCTATGCTCGAGCCTTGCACCTGTTGTGTGAAGTTTACTTTTTGTTTTCTAGGACTTACAGTAGGTGGGCTAACTCATGAAATGCCAACCGAACTTCCGAAATGCGTTTTCGTTTCGAACAGACTAATTAAGTAGGGTTGTAAAACTAGTCAATCTGCAGTAGAATTCTGTAATAATCCAGTTACCTCAGGATGCCGGCTTTCGAATGAATTTCCTTCCGGCTGCACGCAAAAGCTACACTCCGTAAAAATGACTACATATGTAGCAACAGGTGCAACAGGTCCACATAGCACCATTTGACGTCGTTCCAGGCAATCCAACAACCAACTGCCGCTTACCGATGCATCGGCATTGCCCTACAAGGCTTCGTATAATAATGGCAACCGCAGTCAGGCGGGAAAACTCAGACGAAACCGTAGACCCGCTTGAACAAGCACATGCAAAGCGTACATGAGGGTCCAGCCGCGTCCTAAACTTGCGAGGAGGATATATTTTCGGCAGGAGCCGTCCCAAGATAGAACGTCTCAAAATAACAGCCTGCTTCAGTCAAGCGGCAAAATGCCACGCAACCTGGCTTGTCCGACCCATCACAGAGAACCGGACGGGGGATCCGGTGAGATCATCCAGAATCAGCCTGGCAGCCACCGCTTCCAAGGGGTAAATCAACAAGCAATCAGTAACAGGCGTTACTCTGCAGGCTCAACTGGTCCCCTTTCCTCATGTGCTGACTGGTCATGAATAAAATTCACTGTCACCGCTAGTGCAGCGTAGTTGGCTTAGATGAAAAAAGCCCTGTTGTCACGTGACCCAATAACTCGATTCTCATAAGTTGCAGCTGATCTAGCTGTTCAAAACATCTCACAGCAAATAACTTTGTTTTAGGCAGAATAGTATTACAGACTCAGACAAGGGAGCCTGGAATGGCCATTTCTGGCTTGTTAGCCGTTGTCAGTTAGCCATACCCAACCTCGAAGTGTGGAACACCCGAGCCTCGAACTCGCGACCTGTTGGTTTAGAAGTCCACGCCCCTACCCACCGGGCCACGAGCACCTTGCCCTGTCGGTTTTCGATCGGGAATATACAATGGTAGGGGGGGCTCACCGATCGTTCTTACGGAACTCACTCGTTCCGTTGTGCCTTAAGGGCTCTCTCTCGAGCCCAACCAGCAGCCGCACAGCGGCGCATGATATATAGGCAGAATGTCATTACCGACAAAGACAAGGGAGAATGGAATGGTCATTTCTGACTGATTAGCCGTCGTCAGCCAGTCATGCCCAAGCCCGAATTGTGGAACACCCGAGGTTCGAACTCGCGACCTGTTAGTTTGAGGTCCACGCCTCTACCCACTGGGCCACGAGCCCGTTGCCCTGTCGATCACAGGAACCATGGATTTATTCGCCTGACGTTTCGAAAACAAACATGCTTACATAATCGGAGGTGGGTTGCTTACTGCACGTCACAGTATTTAAGGGTTTGCTTTCGTGCTGGGTGTCACTGGCTTCCAGCGCACTGCATCGCAGTGCCTGATGATTGTTGTCATGGTGGCATCGGTTTCTCCTCATCCTTTGTCGGGTGTGGGGACGGGAGTGGCGTCGGGGTGACCGCGGCCATTGCTCTTGTTTCCTTTGTCCGTTGTCCTTTCTCCACGTACCTCGCCTTCCTACTCCGTTCGCACCTGCAAGTAACCGTTTTGAAAGTGGTTTTCATGCCAGTGTTGACGTCCGGTTGGGGGCCCTGTCACTGTTGGGCGTTCTCACCGACTGCTCTCGTCTGTCTTCGTTCTCCGACGGTTGTCCCCTGGTTTCGTTTGTTCCCGATGTCTGTCTATGCCCGTCCGTGCTCCCGCTTGTTCTGGCTTTGGTTACTGCCGTCTCCGGCCTAACGTCTCGTCGGTAGCCCTGCCTATTGAACTTCACCCGTAGGGCTTGGTAGGCAGCCGACAAAGTTACGCAGCAGTTGATCGAGGTAGTTGTGGTGTGCCAGGCTTCGAGCGTCTCCCTGACCGTTTATCGTTCCCTTGGCCCATGACTTCGGCGTCTTGGAAGTCGAAGGCGTGGCCAAAAGCAGCACAATGTCCTGCCACCAACGAGAGCTGGTCCATTCTCCGTATCGCGGTCAAGAATGGACCAGCTCTCATTGGTGGCAGGACAATGTGCAGCGTTGGCGGCACGCTCAGGTGCGGCTTCGGCCGTGCCAGCCTCCAAATCTCTGTTGTGCGGTTGAAATCCTGGTCATTTGTTGTGTGGACGAGGGGGTGTGGTGGAACGCCAAGGTGAGGATCCGTCCGAGTCATCCACCTGCGGCCTCCCTCGTCTCCGGTCTTCTTGACTCTGTCTTGACACCGGGCTCGGGCGAGGGAGGAGGAGAGAGTGTAGGTAGATGCTACGCAAGTCTACCGGCACTATAAACCCCTGCGTAAGTCACCGTCCCTGCTCCCATTGCTGCTGCAACTGTGGGGCACACGGTGGGCATCATCGAAATCGATGGTCGAAAGAGCGCCTCTCTCAACTTTGCTTTCCTTTACTTGAAGGACCAATCATTGGCAGCCATAACAAAGCACGTTTATGGCCATCGACTATTCGTACTACAGGCACCATTCTTAAGATGAGTAAAATTTCAGGTGAGTCAAATAAGCAACAATTGGTAAGATCGCAGTTGGTAGCCAGGCCTTATACCTTGATTCTGTCGACGTACTAACTTCTTATCTGTAGGTGTGTTTCCCTGGCCTAGGGAACTGGTTATCAGTAGGTGTGCTTCTACTGCATTAGGTAGGTCGCCCGTTTCGGTCAGGCTGTTGGGTTTAGTAAGGGTTAAGGTTAAGCGTAGGTGAGGTTTTATGACTCGGATTTGCGTTTTAGGGTCTACTTTCCGTGTTGGGGTTAGGGTTTAGGTATACGATTATGGTTTGGCTTTAGGGTTAGTGTTCGGCTTTGGGGTTAGGGTTATGGTTTTGTGAGGGGTTAGGGTTAGGGTTAAGGGTTAACGATCCCCCGACGGGTCTTTAATAAAAATTATCTATCTATCTATCAACGGTTTACGGTTAAGGTTAGGGTTAAGGCTAGCGTTCGGGTTAGGGTTAAGGTTAGGGCTAACGATTAAATGTTAGCGGTTAAGTTTAGGGTTAAGGTTAGCGTTGAGTTTAGGTTTCGTGTTAGGGTTGAGGTGACGTTTAGGATCAAGGTTAGGGTTGGGTTTAGGGTCAAGCTTAGGGTTAATGTTAAGTTTTGGGTTAGGCTTACGGTTAGGTTTAGTTCTAGGGTTAAGTTTAGTGTTACGATCAAGCTAAGGGATGAGGTTGGGGTTAGGGTTAAGGTTAAGTTTAGGGTTTCAGGTTAAGCTTAGCGTTGAGGATGGGGTAACGGTTATGTTAAAGGTTGTGTTTAATGATAAGGTTAGGTCTAATTTTAGGGTTGGTTTGAGGATAAGGATTACTTTTAGGGTTACTATTGGGGTTAAGATTATGGTTAACCTTAGGGTTATGGTTATGTTTTGGGCTGAGGTTAGGATTAAGGTTAAGGGTTGGGTTTCGGATTATGTCTAGGGTTAAGGTTATGGTCACGGTTAAGCTTAGAGAGTAGGTTGGGTTTAGGGTGAGGCTGAGGGTTTAGTGTTCAAGTTAGGATTAGGGTTAAACTTAGGGTTAGGCTTAAGTTTAGAGATATGTTTAGGGTTTTGGTTAGGCTTAGGGTTACGATTATTGTTAGGGCTAGGGTTGGAGTTGGGGTTAAAATTAGGGGTGGGATAGTGTTAACGTTAGTGTTAGGTTTAAGGTTAGGGTCAAGTTCAGAGTTTAGATTAGGGTTATTTTTAGAGTTAACATTAGGCTTAGGTTTAAGTTTATGGTTAAGGATAGGTTTAAGTTTAAGTTTATGGTTAACGCTGGAGTTATGGTTAGGGATAAAGTTAGGGTTAAGTTTAAGTTTAGGGTTTATGTTAGGGTTAGGGTTACGGTTAGTTTTGGGGTTAACGCTAGGGTGAAGGTTAGGGTTAGCTTTAAGGTTAGGTTTAGGGTGAAGTTAAGGCTTAAGCTAAGGGTAAGGATCAGGCTTAAGGTTAGGTTTAGCGTTATGTTTAGGGTCAAGGTTAGCGTTACGGTTAAATTTTGGCGTACGTTTAGGGTAAAGGTTAGGGTCAAGTTTACGTTTAGGGTTGAGATTGAGCTTAAGTTTGAGGTTGGGGTTAGGGTTAAGATTTGGTCTAAGTTTAGGATTAGGGTTGGGATTAAGGTTAGGCTTAGCGTTGAGGTTGGGGTTAGTGTTAGGGTTAAGTAGGTATTTGGGAATAAGATTAGATTTAATCTTAGGGTTGGCGTTATGATAAAGATTAGGCTTACGATTATTGTTAGGGTTCGGGTTAACGATAGGGTTAAGTTAAGTTTACGGTTATGTTTAGGGTTTAGGTTAGGGTTGGTGTTAGGGTTACGATTGGTGTAAGGGTTAGGATTAAGATTAGGGTCACGGTTTAGCTTAGTGTGCAGGTTGGGGTTAAACTTAGGGTTAAGATTAAAGTTAGGGTTAACGTTTGGTTTAAGTTTAAATTTACGGTTAGTGGTGGGGTTAGGTCTAAGTTTAGGGTTGAGGTTAATCCTGTGGTTAGGTTCCAGTTTAGGGTTAAATTTATATTTAGAGTTAAGTTTAGTGTTTGGTTTATTGTTAGGGTTATGTTAAGGTTTACGTCTAGGGTTAACTTTAGTTTTAGGGTTATGGTTAAGGTTGGCGGTAGGGTTAATGTTAACGTTAGGATTAGTTTAGGGTTAATTTTAAGTTTAGGTTTTAGGTTAGGGTTATGTTTATTGTTAACATTAGGGTTATGCTTAAGTTTATGGTTAAGGTTAGGGTTAAGTTTATGTTTAAGTTTAGATTTAAGTTTACGGCTAGGATCTAGATTAGAGTCATGATTTAGCTTATTGTGTATGCTGGGGTTAGGGTTAAGTTTACGGTTACGCTTAAGCTTAGGGTTAGGCTTAACGCCAGGGTGAGTTTTTGGGTTAGGGTTAAAGTTAGGGTCACGTTTATGCTTAGGGTGTAGTTTAGTGCATGGGTTACGGTTACGATTGGGGTTAGATTTAGGATAGTTTTAGGCTGAAGGTTTGGATTAGGGTTAAAGTTATGGCTACTTGTAAGGTTAAGTTCGGGGTTTAGGTTAGAGTTAAGGTTAGGGTTAGTGTTAACGTTAGGGTTAAGTTTAAGTTTAGGCATATGCTTAGGTTTTATTTTAGGGTTATGTCTAGGTTTCGGTGTATGTTTATAGTTAAAGTTATGGTTAATTTTAAGGTTAGGGCTAGGGTTAACACAAGGGTTACTATTAGGGTTTAGGTTTAGCGTTAACTTTACGGTTAGGTTTAAGTTAAGTGTGAAGTTAAGGGTTAAGTTTAGGTTTAAGCTTAAGGTTATTGTAAGGGTTAACGCTAGGGTTAGGGTTTGGGATAAAGTTAGGGTTAAGGTTAAGTTTAGGGTTTATGCTTGTGTTAGGGTTACGGTGAGGTTTTGAGTTAGAGCGCTGGGATTAACGCTAGGGTTAAGTTTATTGATTGGGGTAGCGTAAGGTTTAGGTTTTAGGTTAGGGCTAAGGTTAGGCTTAATGTTAGGATAAGTATTAGGCTTAAGTTTATATTTAGCGTTAGGTTTAAATTTAGGGTCAAAGTGAAGGTTAGGGTTACGGTTAAATTTAGGTTGAGTCTAGGGTTAAGGGGTAGGGTTAGGATTAACTATAGGGTTAATTTTAAATTTGGAGTTAGTGAGTGTTAGGGTTATGATTAGTGTTCATATTATGGAGTGTTAAGGTTATGATTAGTGTTAATATTAAGTGTACGTTTAGGTTTAAGTGTAGGTCTTAAGTTTTGATTACGTTTCGGGTTAGCATTAGGGTGCGTGTGTCTGCTAATAGCTAGGTGTTACGGTGCTTGACTCTGAGTGGTGCCCTCACTTTTGTCTCTGACTGATGACTGTGTCCGCTTGTCCACTCTAGTTCCAAGTCCCATAGCGTTAGGTTGTGTGTATGCTCTCTCCTACTTCACTCCATCACATCACCGTCATCAGCAAGGTCCTAGGTTAATTCGGGTCGTTCTCTCACTAACAAAAAGTCGTGGTCCATAGTGGAGTCCGGCAGCCGTCTGGGATAACCGGGCAGCCCTGTTCAGGGATGCGTTGCCTGCCGGTACGGCCGGAGCCGCACCTAGGCATGCCACCACACCCCCTGGTCCACGCAGCAAATGACCAGGATTTTTTTTCGCCAACAACAATAACAACAACAGCACTCCAACAGGGGCCTAAGCGATGAGGATGACTGGGCAGCGATGCCCACCACCTGTATACACTGTGGGAGAGCAACTCATCTACCGACAGGGAACCAGGTGTCAGGGAACTGCAAGCGCATACGAGGCTGCGGGGGTCATTGTTTGCTGATACTAGCGCAGCACACGCTTACGGACGGTTAACCTCTTCAACCTCCCGACGACGACAGTTCGACCATCGATTTCGATGATGTCCGCCGTGGGTCCCACAGCTGCAGCAGCGGTGGGAGCAGGGACGGTGACTTGCGCAGGGGTTTATAGTGCCGGTAGACTTGCGTAGCATCTACCTACACTCTCTCCTCCTCCCCCGCCTGGACCCGGTGTCAAGACAGAGTCAAGAAGACCGGAGACGAGGGAGGCCGCAGGTGGATGGCTCGGACGGATCCTCACCTTGGCGTTCCAACACACCCCTGGTCCACACAACAAATAACCAGGATTTTAACCAACACAACACAACGGAGATTTGGAGGCTGGCAGGGCCGAAGACGCACCTGGGCATGCCGCCAATGACTGGCTCGGATCCCACACTGTGGTGGGAGTGCCATAAAGGCCACATTAAAAAGGAGCCATTGCAGCCTGATTCTCAGACCACCTCCAGTCAAGGAGAAGGTCCAAGTTACCCCGTCAGTCGGCAACCTTCCAAGCCACGGCTTTTGGCGCATCGTGATAGCTTCAAACGCGTCAGATTGTTTATAGTAAGGAAAGTGCGCTGAGTCGTCGACCTCACTCTCGCTTCCCATTCCCACACCCCAGCCGCTGTCCGAGGCGGTCGGCAGACTGGAGTGGGAAATGGGCGCGGTGGCTGACACGGTTGACTGACCATGCCTGCGTGAGCCACAGCACGACCTGGCCCCCCATACACACACAAACACCAGGATTTCCCACAACGGGGTTGAACGGCGTGTCTCTCACTTGCGTGAGAGGACCGTGGAAGGTGCTGCTTCAGCCTGCCCCCAGCCCACCAGTCCGCCACTCCACACAGCACACAAACACAACGCGACGAACTGCGTGAGCCGAGAGCGGGCGTCAATCAGCAACCTTCCTATCCACGACGCTTGACGTGTCGGGATAGTCTCGGCAGTGTGGGCAGTTAAGACGAGCTTGGTGGGTATAGGTTGGTGCTTCAGGCACTGTTTCACCAGCCTCTGTGCGATGGATTCGCAAGTGACCGACCAGCCCGATGCGTGAGGTGAAGGTGCAATCGCAGTGAGGGCAGGTGTAGTCCTGATCCTCATTGCTGGAGTCAGGAGAGTCGGGGTTGGTGTCGGTTGTTGTGTCGGGATTGATGTGCGAGACGGCCGCCTGAGCGGCCGCCTGAGCGGCCGCCGTTGGGGCAGTGGAGGAGGAGGAGGAGGAGGAGGAGGAGGATGGAAGGGGTGGTACAGAAGAATTGTCAGAGCTAGTGGGCGGCAGAGAGGACGAGGAAGAGGGGGGCGGGGGGACGATGGTTGGCGCAGTTCGAGAGGTACAGTTGATCCGAAGATGTTCATCGAGGCCGATTCGAGCCCGGAATGTCTGTTGACATCGAGAACACGTTGGAAGCGGTTGTGCGACGGCGTTGCGGACTGGGCGAAGTTGGGATTTGCAGGCTTCGCGTTTCGCTTTGGCGGCGGCAATGCGGTTGGATTCGTGGATAGAAGCGCTTGTCTTCACTGTTCTACTCCATATCCGACGATCGCGGGCGAGCTCTTCCCAGTTCGTCGGGTTGATTTGCAGACGCTTCAGTGAGAACTTCAGAGTATCCTTGTATCGACGAATTCGGCCTCCTTGACGGCGAGAACCCGTCGCGACGTCTCCGTAGAAGAGTCGTTTGGGTAGTCGCTCGTCGTCCATGTGCACCAGGTGGCCGCTCCAGCGCAGCTGCATTTGTCTCAGTATGGCGTAGATGCTGAGGATTCCCGTCCGTTCCAGCACATCAGTGTGGGGGATTCGATCCTGCCAGTTCAGCTTGAGGATGCGACGGAGACAACTGAGGTGAAAGTGGTTCAGTCGACGTGCCGGCTTTGTGTACACCGTCCAAGTCTCCGCTCCATACAGCAGCGTCGGCAGGATGACTGCCTTGTACATCTCCAGCGTTGTGCTTAGTTACAGACCATGACGATTCCAACCTGTGCTTTGGAGGCGACCGAAGGCTTGACTGGCTTTCGAGATCCTGTTGGCGACTTCGTAGTCGATCTTGGTGTTGCGGGAGAGAGTACAGCCCAAGTACGGGAAGTTCTCCACCACCTGCAGTTGGGTTCCGCTCACGCTGATTTGCGGCGGCGCGTAGGGGGCTGTGGCTGAGTTGGGTGGCGGTTGGTGCATCACCACCGTCTTCTGCGTGTTAATGACCAGACCGAAGTTCTCGCAGGCGGCGGAGAACAGGTCCATGCTCCGTTGCATCTCCTCTTCTGAGGTGGCGTTCAGGGCGCAGTCGTCGGCGAAGAGGAGTTCGTGAACGGTGGTTGTGGAGACGCGCGATTGGAAGTGCATCCGCCGTTGATTTAGAAGGTGTCTGTCCGTCCTGTAGGCGATGCGGATCCCGGGGCGTTCGTCGCGGTAGGCGTCCATCAGCATGGCAGAGAACATAAGACTGAAGAGAGTAGGCGCCAGTACGCAGCTCTGCTTCACTCCATTGGTCACTGTGAATGCCTCTGAGACAGCTCCGTTGTCCTTGGCTCGCGCCATCATACCGTCGTGCAGCTGACACACCATCTGAGTGAATCGCTCTGGACAGCCGAATTTCTGCATGATCTTCCACAGACCTTCACGATTCACCGTGTCGAAGGCTTTCCTCAGGTCCACGAAGGTAGAGTACAGGTGGTTCCGCATCTCCTGACACTTCTCCTGTAGTTGGAGGGCGGCGAAGATCATATCCGTGGTCCCACGATGACGACGGAAGCCGCATTGGCTTTCCGGCAGAAGGCCCTGTTCCAGATGGTTATTGAGGCTGTTGAGAAGGATGCGAGCGAAGATCTTCCCGGCGATGTTCAGCAGGGAGATGCCGCGGTGATTGTCGCAGACTTGACGATTCCCTTTTCGCTTGTATAGGTGCACGATTGTTGCGTCTTTGAAATCTTGCGGGACTTCACCTTGACGCCACATCTCTTGGAAGAGCGCAGTCAGGTGATCCATCAGTTGGTGACCTCCATGCTTGTAGACCTCAGCAGGGATCGCGTCCGATCTGGGTGCTTTCCCGCTGGAGAGCTGCTGCACGGCCCTGATGGTTTCCTGGAGAGATGGCGGGAGGTCTAGGTCCGCGTTTGTCTTCACCCACCCACCCACACACACGCAGAAGCACGCTTTATCTATGCATGACGTATTCTTCAGCGTGCGTGTCCATGTTATCTGTCATCAAGACTTCATAAATCGCACATGCAGCGATCGCTCTATGAAATTTATCCACGCCGGTATGAGGATGAGGTGTAATATTTGAACATTTATGGATCCCACAAGGGGCTGCGCTGGACTAAACGGAGGCCAGTTTGGAGCACGGCGGGCATCATTCAGGGAACGCTCGATCCCCACATTCCACAACCGCTGCTTTGGTGGCACGCCTAGGCGCAGGCTTCAGACCACGCCAGCCAATGCGCATAGTCCCAACACCAGGTGGCCGAACAGGCCACACACACACGCCTTTAGCGGTCCCGGCTTTATCTTCTCTTCGGGGGAGAGGGAGGGAGAGAGAGAACAGACGGCTCCGTGAAAATCTTCTTCTTTATAAACAAATCCGACGACGTAAATCTTGGCTGCGCCCACCTTGTCGTTTCCTCATCGCCTACTCGAGCGATCGGATGCATGGTGCTCCCTTTTCAGACGTAGTCAGTTTCCCCGAGTGTTCAGCGATCAGTGGCGATCAGAAGACCGCACACTCTCTATGCTCTTGTCAGGAAGCAGAGCAAAACCAAGTATGCTGCGAGCATACGGGCGTGAGGGATGAAAAATCAGTGTGTTGGCTGTCGTCTTTGTTGCTTCTGCCTTGCAATGTTCTAAACCCGTCGCCCCGACGGCCTGGGCTCTGTGGATTCCCACCTTCGACTTACGACCGCACCGCCATTTTCCGCTTGTGCTTTCTGTTTTTCAGCTAAAGTGGGCAGGCAATGTTTAACTTTTTTCGTTGTCAGATGCTGGGGTTCTTAGGTGCATCTTGTGTGTAGACGAGAGAAACAGACCATCCACTTGAAAACGACCATTTCACTTTTACAATATCCCATTCATTGATATTTTGGCAGATTTTGAATCATTAATATTGACCCAACTGTGAAAAACTCGGCGCCTCGGTGGGATTCGAACCCACGCAGTAAGGGTAAGGCTTTAGCGCAGTCAACGCTCTAACCAATTGAGCTACGAGGCCCCGCCGGACGACGCGAGTTTAATCACATTTGAATCAAGTTACCCGCACAACCTACTGCAACGTCTGGAATCTAACCAAATCTGATACAGTAAGTTGACTGCTCAAGCAGGTTTTCCTGAGTAATTCACCTAGAATCCACCAGATGACTACCAGGCTCGCGTAATTCATTGATATCTGATTCGCAGGTGGCGGCATAGGCATGATTCACTCGGGGGCTCTAAACAAGCTAAAAAAATTTAATTTTGGCTAATTTAATTACCGATAACGATAAGGTGGATCAAAGGAGAGGGGGGGGTTAGGGTGCAAGACCTCAAAAGCGCCATTTGTTGATGACATTTACGACTATGACGCGATCGTCGCTATTAGCCATCGAAAAGTCCTCGTCGCCAGCAGTAGATTTTTTGGCTCCGACTGCAACCTGAACCCGACAACTGTCAAGAACAATTTCATTGCCTAAGCGCAAACGTTCTTTTGGTTGGAATAGTTGTCTGCTAAGGCGATAACAGAAGTTGGCATTAAGACCGCAAAGGGGCGCACTGATTAGAGGCTGAACTAACGCAGCCTCGACTGAATTCTGTATTTTACAACAAATATCTGTTAATTCTTGAGGATCAACGCAATAAACCACTGCTATCAGGAGAGATCATGGACCAGACACGGGCATATAGACCCCCTCACCACCATAGGTGACCTTGCCTAATTTTCAGAGGGTTCCTACTACCGTATCCGAACTCTAGCCCCTCCCCCCCCTCGACCTCGGGGCAAGGTCAGCTGTGTGCTACGGGGACTCATATTCCCGTGCCCAACCGAGTCATTTGAGCATGAGCTCGTTTTTGGCCTGTAACTGATATGCAAGCAGCAACATCGAAATGGATATTATTTTTTTACCTTCTTCACTTGTTTTCCTTGTCTTGTTCTTCATCGGTCCAGTGTTTGTTAGTTTAGCACCCTCATCGATAGCCGCTTCTTCATTTTCCTTCTCATTCCATCTTCTTCATCCTTTCCTTACTTTTTTAACTTCTTATTTTTCCTCATCTCTATACGGCCACTATCATCTTCCTTCCCGGTGGCTTCTGAGGTCATAACTGTCGCTAGACATGTTTCGTCCCCCCACACTTCCTTTTCTGCGCAGTATCTTCATCTTTTTCCCTCACCTGTTGTTCATTCATCGTCAACCTTCGCTTTTGCCCGTCCACTCACTCTTACTGTGTGTTTTTTTCTGCACCTTCTCCATAAGTACCCTTTCGCCCTGTTTATTTACAAATTTGATATCGAAAAGATATACAACACGAGCAAACGACTTAAGAACTCAAAACAAACTCTGGTGTAACCGTGGGTGACGTGTACACACTCCCGCGACACAGCCACTCGCTGGGTTAAGCGGATAAGGAGGGCGCAATCACAACTGGAAGCACACGGGGAAACCGCGTGCTCATTCACAGAGCGTGGTCACCACAGTTGAACCGGCGGAGTTCCACACCGTCCGAACAATGACATTAGCATACCAACTTAGCCACTCACTGGATTGAGATAATAAAGGGGGGGGGGGGCGAAAGCAGGGCTCAAAGCAAGCGCAGGGAAGCGCGTGCGAACTGATACCTGATGTGACAGAGGATGGCGTATAAGCACTCCCCCCGAGGCACAGATACTCACTGGATTAAAGTAGTAAGAAAGACGCAAACACGTGATATGCGTAAAGTCAGCGTACTCGCACCTACTAAAATTGTTTTAGGAAACCAACCATATGGAATCAATCAAGATCCTATTTCGTAGGCGTACCTGTTAGGAGTAAGGGGTCAGGGATAGGGATTAGGGTTAGGGGTAGAGGTTAATGTTAGGGGTTAGACTGGGGCTTGTCTACTGCAGGCACGGCCACGAAATAAAATCCGACCGCTCCTTCTTCTAAGCTGACATTCATATTGACCCAACTGCGAAAAACTCGGCGCCCCGATGGGATTCAAAATCTGCCAAAGCATCTATGAATTACGAGAACCTGGTAGTCAGCTGGTGGATTCTAGGTAAATCACTCAGGAAATCCTGCTTGGGCAGTCAACTTACTGTATCAGATTTGGTTGGATTCGGTGGGTAACTTGACCGAAATGTGATTAAACTCGAGTCGTCCGGCGGGTCCTCGTATCTCAAGTGGGTAGAGCGTTGGCTATACTAAAACCTTCCCCTTACTGCATGGGTTCGAATCCCACCGAGGCGCCGAGTTTTTCACAGTTGGGTCAATATGAATTTGTGGCAGTTCGCGTCTCGTTGCCCTCCGCCTTTGTCACGCTGCCGTCCTGTCCGCCTAACACTCCGTGTCGATACGCTGCTGGGACGCGCGAGTGCTCGAAGCCAATCAACGCTGTCCCCACTCCGATTGGCTGGCGAGGTAGAGACAACGAAGGGCGCACACACGCGCTGACAACACCTCGAAAGCGAACACAGACAACAGCTTGCTTGGAGCGCACTTGCGGCGACTGCCTACAGAGCCCTTGTGTACGCACTTCCTCAGGCAGTAAAGGTTGTTCAACTCAAACCGTCTTCTCTGACTTTTGATTGGGAATCTTTATCTTGTCGACCACACAACTTTCGACAAATTATTCGAAATCTGCCAAAACATCTATGAATAAGTTGACATTTATGGTTCCGATTTCCCTGACCATTTATTGTTCGGAGCTCAGGGGGGGGGGGGTTGGTCCTGCAGCCCCATTTGATTGATACCATGTGGTTAGTCTCCTAAGGCAATCTTAGTTAACATACCAATTTTAGACACTCGCCGGATTAGGAAGGGAAAGAGAGCGCAAACAGGCCTCGAAGCACACGCAGGGAAGCGCGTGTGAACCGATGCTTGGTGTAACCGAAGGTGACGTGTGCACACTCTCCCCGCGACACAACCACTCGCTGGATTAAGAGGATAAGAAGAGTACAATCACAACTGGAAGGCCACGGAGGGAACTGCGTGCCAAATCGCAGTACATGGTCCCTTTGGTGGAACCCACGGAGTCCCACAATGACATTACCAAGTCGACTTAGCCTCTCGATGGATTAAGATAGTAAAGAGGGCGCAAGCAGGGTTCAAAGCACGCACAGGGAAGCGCGTGCGAACTGATACCTGATGTGACAGAGGATGGCGTATAAGCACTCCCCCCGAGGCACAGATACTCACTGGATTAAAGTAGTAAGAAAGACGCAAACACGTGATATGCGTAAAGTCAGCGTACTCGCACCTACTAAAATTGTTTTAGGAAACCAACCATATGGAATCAATCAAGTGGGGCTGCAGGACCAAACCTCGCCCCTAGGAGATCAGGTGACCTTAGATTACTTGGGTTAAATTTGTGGCGAACAATAGGCCACAACTGCCACGTCATACTGCAATGGCTCGCCACCCCGCGCGACCAACATTGTTTCAGGGGTTTTGCTTCGAATGTGGGCGTGACCGGCCGCTAGTTAAGTAAGCTCATGTGCTGTAATTTCATTGGTGGACGGGGCCGCGCACGTCTAATGCTAAGTTGTTTCAAGTTTCTGTTATTTTTTCCCACATGGGGAGTTTTCGTAACCAGGGCGTGACTAGCCGCACGCCCTCTGCAGCTGTAAGCTGATTGGTTACGCTAGGTGCGTAGAATATGCGCCGACTCAAGGTCATCACAGTCCGGCGCGCGTTTCACAAACACTATTGCGAAATCCGCGATGCACGCGTTGTCGCCGAAGCTGCTAGTGGCTTTATCTGCGTTTTGGGTTCTCGTAACCTCTTCCCCGGAACAACTGAGTCGGCCCCAGATACTGCACCACAAAGAACTCGAGGAAGGCATTCCAGCGGGCATAGTTAATACTTTTGCCAAAGAACTCGCTGGCAAAAATGGCGCTTGCTACATGGAGGCAATCGTCACGCCAATCAGTGGGACACACCAATTCCTGAATGACGATCTCTACAAGATACAGGTGATGGTGGAGCCTGGGCGGTCCGAGGTGTGTCCCATGGAGTCGGAGACTTATGAGATCACCTACAACACGAAAAAACACCCGCAAATGAGCTTCAGGAGGTTGGAAGCTCCAAGAAACCTCTAACCCCTTACTCACTGGGCCAGCTCTTAACTCATGAAGTGAGCGATGTACAATAACGGTGTGCAGAGTCTCGCTTCTCATTCTCTGATATTGGTTTTGAATTGATCGTCCATGGACATTGTTTTCTCAGCGAATACTAATGCAAAGTAACGAAGGCATGAGTTGTTGTATAATTTGTCATCTGCGCCAATTTATCAAAAAGACCATTTTCGGTTTGTCACCGCATATATTTGTTGCCACCTTTAACTTTCCGCATTTAAAAGCCAATTCTCATTTCGTCTTCTGTCACCTGGATATTCAAACGAATTTAGTTGAATTGACTGCGAATAAAGAAGACGAAGAATTTTAGTACTATGCAGGTTCTTGTCCAGCCACGTTTGTCGGGCAGAGCTCAAAGCCATCCCTTGGCTGCCTTGGTTTAGCAGATTTACGTGTCACAAGCTGGCGGACGGCAGCATGTTCTGAAACTAGCCCATGGATCTTGTCGTGGGGAGAAAAGAGCGTTACGTGTTTTATTTTCACTTCCGGTCTGGAATAATGAAGCCGAGGGAAATTGAGAGAACCATTATGTTTAGGGGGAGGGGACACCCTTTTCACACGCCCATGAATGATCACAAAGCCAAAAGCGGATCCAAGGCTAGGCAGAGGACGGAGCTCCGGAAAGTGACTGGTAATCTACCGCCAAATTTCGCACACCCAACTCATATTTTCGGGACTGCATTCGTCAGCGATTGTGGTTTAGCACAGGAACATGAATCCACTGTATTACAGGTGGTCCTGCCCTAAATTTCAGGGGGTTTAGGGTCATGGTCAGGATTGTGAGAGTTAATACCAGGGTTAGGGCTGGGGGGGGGGAGAAGGAGGGGTTACGGTCAGGCTCCTTATTGTGGCCTCTATGGCACTCCCGCTCCATGGGATTCGAGGTGGGTGTGGCGGCACGCCCAGGGGCGGCTCTGGCCACGCCATTCACCTGCGCCCTCTCTCACCCCCCTGTCTTCTTGA
This sequence comes from Spirometra erinaceieuropaei, assembly GCA_902702965.1. Lineage (NCBI taxonomy): Eukaryota > Metazoa > Platyhelminthes > Cestoda > Diphyllobothriidea > Diphyllobothriidae > Spirometra > Spirometra erinaceieuropaei. The sequence goes on from CACRXP010000140.1 coordinate 694,205, forward strand.
CTTGGTCACGACACCGGGCTCAGGTGGGGGGGGGGGGAGGGGGGAAGGGGAGTGCGATGGATGCGGCGCAGGTATACAATCACTATATACATGTACCGATTTTGTGATGGAAGTTAATTTGCACTCAGGTTTCCGCACTGCTAGCTCAGTGATTATAAAAGGTTAACAGGGAGGTTTGAACCAGGAAAATCATTAGTGGTGACAGGTCCTGGATACGGTAAAATAACATGATAATACGGGCGTTTAATTCAGCAATGTGGATGTTAACCCTTAAACCGCAACAGTTCACCATAAGAAACGAGTCCTCCGTTGTTATCTACGCCCTAAAATCTGACAGAATACTTAATAGATAACTCAGTAATGCATACTTTCTGGGAACACCTTATAAACCGTAAAAAACTCAGAGATTGTAAAGGGTTTCGACGCACAACAACCAAAAAGCCTGTTTTAGTTGGCCATATCGCGTCAGGGGAGATTCAAACGTGAGGTTAGGACCAATAATACCCAAGGCTAAGAATCGGAGTTTTTCGACGAGTGTTGCATGTTTGCAGCAAGTTGAAGAATCAGTATGCGGGTACCAGAGGGCTTGAAATGTGGGAACTACCGGGCCATGTAGTAGACGTTCTTTGGTGCTGTGGGTTGGAAATTTCTAAATAGTCACCAAAAGCATTCCCATTAGTAGAGGACAGGCACGGAGCCATTGACTCAATAGTTAGAGCGTTGGATGCAATAATCCCAAATTACGAAAGATCCCCGGTCTGAACCCCAAGTGCTCCAAGTTGGGGCTTGACAAGGCCGGATGACGACGGCTGATAAGCCAGAAATGGCCATCCCCCTCTCCCTTGTTCTTGTCAGATCTCCTTTCATGACAGTTCGACCATCGCTGCCGACGATGTCCAACGTGTGTTCCACGGCATGGTGGAGCGGACACGGCGACCTGCATATGAATTAGTTTAGAGTGAATGAAGACTTGCGCAACATCTGCCGCACTCACTCCTCCATCCCACCTGGATCCGGTGTCAAGACAGGGTCAAGAAGACCGGAGGCGTGGAAGGGCGAAGGTGGGTGGCACGTTCAAGCCCGCATCTTGGCGTTCCACTCCACACCCTCCAGGATCACACAACAAATAACCAGGTTTGTTAACCAACAACAACACGGCCGAAGCCGCATCTAGGCGTGCCGTCGCACCCGTTTCGGATCCCGCGAGGGGGAGTGCCATAAAGGCCGCATTAAGAAGGGACCATTGCAGCCTGACTCTTAGACCACCAGCCGGCCACTCTACACAAACACAGAACACTGGACCGACTACGAGGTCCAAGCTATCCTGTCAGTTGGCAATCTTCTGAGCCACGGCTTTTAGCGCACCGTAATAGGTTCAAGCGCGTCAGATTGCTTATAGTGATGAAAGCGCGCCGAATCATCGACCTCGCTATCTCTTCCCATTCCCAGGCCCCGGTCATTGTCCGAGCCGGTCAGATGACTGATGCGGCGAATGGGAGCGCTGGCGGGCATAGTTTAGCGACCTTTTCTGCGCGCGCCGCATGCACGACCTGACCCCCCGAACGCAAGCGCCAGGATTTTACGCAGCGGGGGTTGAGCGGCGTACCGCTCACATGCGTGAGAATGCCGTCGAAGGAGCTGTTTCAGCTCGGATCAGCCCACCAGTACGCCACTCCACACAAAGAAACACGTAACTGTGCAGACTGCGTGGACTGAGTTGGGGCGTCAGTCGGCAGCCTTCCAAGTCACGGCGTTTGATGCCCCGCGATAGTGTCAACCTCGAGTCACACATGCAGCATAGGAGCCGCATGGAGAAGAAGCCGGGACTCACACTTCCCATTTGCGCAGGAAGTGGCATATGGGTGCTTGTGGTGGGTGATGTTTATGTGCGGTGAGATGTTGGTGAGGGAGGATGTGATGGTGTGGTGCAGCCGGCGGTTGTCTACGGTGGGTTTTCGTGGACGCGCATGGGGCCGAATAGGTCTATGCGGTGGGCGGATGTGCGAGGGCAATACGGACAGTTGAGGCGGATGCGTCGGGTGTAGGTTAGTGCTCTAGACACTGTTTCGCCAGCCTGCGTGCAGTGGATTCGCAAGTGGCCGACCAGGCCGATGCGTTAGATGGATGTACGAGGACAGTGCGGACATAAGAGGTCGGTGTTGTCAGCATAGCTACGGTGATGGTGGTGGTGGTGGGTGCGCTGGGTGACGGGGTGTGAGTAGGGCTGAGCGTTGTGGGTATGGAAGATGCACCGGCAATGATGGAGCTGATGGCGGTGGGCGCGCAGGGCGGCGGAGTGTGGGCGGGACTAGGCATAGTGAATGTGCTGGACGTGTTAGGCGTGTCGGGGCTGCGATCAATTCCGCTCTCTTGGATACGCATGTAGTCGAATAGGCCCATGCGGTAAGTGAATGTGCGAGGACAGTGTGGACAGTGGAGGTGGATGCAACGGGTGTAGGTCGGTGCTCCTGGCACAGGTTCGTCAGTCTCTGTGCGATGGATTCGCAAATGACCGACCAGGCCCATGTGTGAGGCGAAGGTGCCGTCGCAATGAGGGCAGGTATAGACCAGGTCCTCACCACTGATGTCGACGGTGGTGGTGTCCTCGGCGAACGCAAAACGCACCAAATGGACAACGCTTAGACTTGGTTCCCACAAACCTACCAAGGCAGCTGCCACCACTTCTCTCGCTCTCACATTCAGCACATGCCCCGGCCTGACCAGCGGTCGGTCTCGCCTAAGAGGGTCCTGTATACAGTAAACCTCTCATTCTGGTGACTCCTACTTATTCCTACAACTACGGATGTGGCCTGCAAAGGAGACGCTATAACGTATACCATTCAAAGCAAATGAAAAGTTATTTGCTACTGTCCAGAAAAGTTTGCAAACTTTACTACCTGTAATGGGATAAAGGGAAATCCACAAAACTTTATGGAAGCCTGACGTTCAGATTTTCCGAAAAGGGAACAAAAAGGAATTTGTGCACGCGGATGTCTATATACTAACGACAAAAATGTAAAATATCTTTGGAAACAAATAGTCCCTCAGTCTTTACATGCACAAAAAATACCCTCAACGGTTTCAAGATCATCCTTATTTTTTTCCACTTAATTAGTGCAATATTTTTTAATAATAAGGCAAATTCTAAGACTATCCCTAGGCTTCTGAAGAGGCCCAATTTAGGTGTTAGAATAGTAGGATTCAGAAAAATAAGATGCGAGCACTGGAACACGAAGTCTATTGGTCTGATACCTCAAATTCTCACTCGAACCCAACATTACATGCAGTCGCAGATAAGGGTAATGAAGGCTCTGGCTGGTTGAGTCATGGTTTTCGGGAATGTATGTCCTAGATAGGCTCACAAACCCGGACACTACTTACAACTGCCAAAATGAACAAACCGACCTCAATTGCTGAAAGTAAAAGTAGTCAGAACGAGTAATCCTAACAACTAACGCCGAACTGCTTACCGTTGTTGTTAAACCTAGCAACCAAACGCAAGTCTTGTATGAAAATATCTACCGTATCTAATGACGCCTAATAATTAACCCTACGGCCAACCCTGCCTACCAAACCTGAGGTCTAACAGCAACAGGTAACTGTAACAAATACTCTGAACTATTATCCGTTACTGATAACCATAACCACTAATCTCAACTTCTGACCGCAAGTACTAACTCTAATAAGTAATTCCAACTACCAACCGCAGTTCCAGAACTCCTCTGTTTGCTTCTATCGGCAGAATTAAGAATATTGACTGACATCATGCCTTAAAAAGAAGTATTTGACGATCCTATTCGTGTTATACGTCGAAATTCACTATAGGTTGGTCTAGATCTCTCAGCATGTCTTAAAACGTAAAAAACTGATGCAAGTGAGGATGCGGGTCTTATCCCCCCGCTGAGCATATTCAAGCTCAGTTGATGTAAAGAAGACAAGAAAGCCCTCTGATATTCAGTTTGTAAGTAGTAGCCCAGAAAAAGGATTTTATGTTTCTGTGATCCTAGACGCTTGACAGTATTTAGTCCTAAAAGAGGTGTCAAATAATAACTGCATTGCCGCAAAACCATATGCCCAAAAGTATGTAGTTTACTGACCCAGTGAATGCTCCGACGCGTTTTGCTTCATATCTTGGGGTCATGAAGCAGACCGACTTAAACATGTGAAAAAGCAACAGACCCACCCGGTCACCTGTTACGGGGCAGTTCAAATCCCAGTTTTTGTATTTCTGTCGCCTTAAACTCAAGGTATCGTGACCGAAGTAGCAATATGGAGCGCTAATAGACTGATGTACGGCGAGAGATATGTCGTAGGCCGCGGCGCGTGTGACGTAAAGGCTTCGCAGCAACAACCTCATCCACAAGTCAATCAGTGAACTGCTCGACCGTTGTGAAATGTCGTTGTATTATCATACCAACTAAAGCAACATAAGAATCATCATCATCATCATCATCATCATCATCATCATCATCATCATCATCATCATCATCATCATCATCATCATCATCATCATCATCATCATCGTCGTCGTCGTCATCATCATCATCATCAGCAGCAGCAGCAGCAGCAGCAGCAGCAGCAGCAGCAGCAGCAACATAGAGCATTCGGATTTCACATTTTAAAATCAACACATTTTTTCAAAACTGGGCAGAAAAATAACTGGTGAATAATGAAAAATGAGAAGAAGGATTCAGGCATCTACCAGTCTCCAGATCAGGGGTTGAGGTGTGTGAAAATGAAAAATACTATTCTAAGTGAAAAGGGTTTTACTATTAAGGGAGAGGAAAAGATTTGATGTCGAATCAAAAGTAAACATGCGAATTGTTATAAGCTGGGAGTCTGCCGAGTCCAGAGCTGCATTTTCAACTTAAATATATGACTTCGCTAAATATGAGCGAGGGAGAGAGACTTGGGAATAGTCAACGCCAAACATGTTTACCTGCCCTAATGGCTCACTATGGAGCCCACAAGTGTACCCTCATATCCCATTCAGGTATAGACCTTATTCACATGGAACGGGCTCTAACACCTCAAAGATTTCCCCTGAAAATTCTTATTCGCCATACTTCTTAATTAATTTACAACTCTTTCCTTGTTTCATGACCTAGCTCCTGCGTAAACACTTATGACCTCGTAAGCTAGGCCAGAAACGAGACGCCTGACATTCCACCCCCAACGAAACACGGTTTTCAGAGAGGTGTTAGTTAAGCACAAACGCATTTGTCTCTTATGTGAGGAGACTAAAACAGATCCAAGCGTGCTCCCGTTGTATCCTACCAATTCGTCAAGTGCCTCAGAGCAAAACTCACAAAGCTGACAGATGAAACATGTATTCCGCCAATAGCGGGGGGACGGTCCAATGACTACGCTGGTAAGTCGTCTGCCCTAGTTTAACTAACCCTGGCCCAACCACCCCTAAGTGATTTTTATTGGTTAGATGGAAGTGACAGTAATTCTGCATAAGGTAAAAAATCAGTGGGGGAGCAAGTTGGGCGGTTATTATTTGGAATGTTGTCACCCGGAGCTATCTTTACCCTGTTCATTTCTGTTGGTTTTGTTAGGGCCTGCAAATTTATCAGTGAATTATTCTCACCAAGAGCTACAAACGACGGTATTCTCCTTGATTTGCTATTGACCAAATGCAAAGATTACACTACTTAAATTTGATTTTGTCCCTTTGTTTGAAGTCCGGCCTAGACGAAAATTCTCGATTGAGGTCCGTCTGGGCGTAGTCATTGCCAGCAGTTAGCATTAGGAGGGAGGTGCCAAGCTGAGAACGCCTATGAAATTCGGACAAATTGCTTTCGTCAATATCATCTTTAAGTCAGCAGGTGCCGTAGGGCAACCAGACAATAATGGTTAGGATGAATGTGCTATGTAAAGTGACTTTTTGCCGCACAGGACCTCTTACATACTGCCACAGCCTACGGTCTCTACTTCTGGCGGTAGCCGTGCAACCAGACTCTTCAGAGAGAATGTGAACGATAAACGGCCTGCGATCCTGATTGCCTCTTTTTATATTTATCTGACTTGTTGTTTGCATGGCCTAAAGGACTCGAAAACCAACAGCAAACGCCACTAACAAGTGCCTGATTAGTCACAATATGAAACGGGGAGCACCATTTTGTAAATTTTGATTCTTGAGTGATAAGAGAATATAAGTGCATAAGGTTATTCTTACATCAAAGTACAGTTTCTTTTAGAACTGACTGACTGGTAAATGTCAAACGTAGGCTATTTGCCCATTTCAGATTTGACATGCCCTCGTGAAAACAGCAAGGTTTATATGGAGGACACCGCCCTTCTACTATTGCAGCAAATGTCGAAGTTGAAAATTAACGCCATGAAGTCATCAAAGCGGTCGAAATACATAACAATTGATGCTCAAAATGAAGCCTTTATTTCTAATTGTTCGGCAATCAACGAATATTCCCCAGGAGACAATAAGAAATTTACCTGCGATGCTGTGTTGCCTAACGTCAATTGCAAAATTACTTATAAGGTATCTACTCTTGACCGAACGCATTCTATGATACTTATGTTCTAATAATGCTTATCCCATGAGTGCATAAGATGTAATTTGGTCATTGAATTGCCGTAAGGAAATCGCTTTTTGCCATTTACCTAAAGTACTGGCACATAAGGCAAAACAACTTTTTTTGAGAGAGCATTTATACTACTGACTGATGTTGGCGGCCTATGAATACTACGCGGTTATTTCACAGTGGGTGACTGATTTTAATCCGAATATTCATTTATAACTTTTCGGACGGAGCCAAAAAATGCCGTGTTTTGAAGGACTAAGACAGCATAGAAACAAGAGGTGACGGAAGGCGGCGAGAGGTGGGCTTTAACCCAATATCTGTAAACGCCATCGTTGTGGTAAATTGTCAAGTATTTGTGTCGCGGCTTTGCCCAGATTGTTAAGGTTGAGAGAGAGCCAGGTTGCTGATTTGAAGAAAAGACGGGGTCATTAGAGCGGGTTTATTTAGATGCTGACGTTTCGGAGAACTTGGCTGGCTCTCCACTATCAAAGCGTAAAATGCACTTCACCGACGAGAAAACCCTAGTGGCACGTCACGTTGGTCGGCCTCATGCTGATCGATTTTTCTCTCCTCTCGCTGCCTCGGTCCCTCGGGGGATGGCTGGCGGGCGTTTTGTCCGCGTGCTTTGTGAGTCATCACTCCGACGGAGGGAGGTGATCGACCCGTTGTCGGTTGGTCGGTCTGGCGGCTGTTTGTCTTCCCCACCGAGTAAACTCGCCGTCGAGCTGTTTCCTTATGGCCTTCTTAAGCCCGGTGTGGTCGTTTGGTCCTGAGCTCTACGATTGTGATGACGTAGGACATTGTAAGCTGCGGGAATGTCCGGGTGCCTGTTTTGCCCTTTTGAAATTGATAAGCAGTTTACTATCCCGACTTATTCTCGTTTTAGTGGGCACTTTACCGAGAAGACAAGGATCCATTGTTCCTAAGTGTATCCACGAACACTACAATCACGAACCTAACTGCCTATGCAAAGTTTGAGTTGTTAAACGGAAATCCATACGTCGAAGGCAAAACGGCTATTGCTCTCTCCGCAATTACGCTTAATTCCCTCGGAAAATTAGTTTTAGATGCCTACAAAGAACTCGCCCAGCGCCTGCCATTCTGGATCAACGACACGGTGCATAGGCTTGATATGCATGTCTCGCGTGCACTTCGTAGAACGACCCTACCATCCTGCTTCATCTGATTACATCTACCAACGTGCTCTACTATAAGAGTGTTACTGAACATGTATGAAATATATTCTCCTCTACTACTCATTTGAGTGGGTGGAGAACATTCTAAATAATGGAGACGTCCATTTGCTATATTACTAAGAGCTGAGAATTTGCAACTGATTGGATGCAAACCCCAGGCATATGTCAGGCTGAAAACATCCCTACCTCGAAACAGCCGCTTTCGGAAGTAAAGCTATCGGTCGGTGTTCTGGTGGATTTGACATGCATCAGGTATGACATCCATCGACGGTGGTGTCGCTGTGTAGCGCTATCAAGTAATGTCCTCGTCTAAGAGATTTTTTAAGCACAAATAAGCAGAAGGACTTATATTCGACAAATATAGCACCTTTCAACGGAGTATGGTCCATGTAGCTTTAAAATCTGTAAAGTACCGGCATTGATTAAGCAAAAGTATAGTAGTGCTCTCGTTTTTTCAAGTGGTTATCACCTCCGCAAGCAGCTCCGAGGTAAGGGTCTTAATCGAAGGCAGTTAGACGGAAACAGAAGCAGAGAATTCAGAAGGAAAGCAATGCATGGAGTCAAAAGAACTGCAGTTTTCCAATACAGACATCGGATAAAATTAACTGAAGCAAGAGCACGGCACGCTGCGGTAGTCAACGATCAATCGATCACCATCAACACAAACGGTCAGCCCACGCCCTCGGGGTCATAAACACTGTGAACTACGCGAGTCGGAGTAGTACTGGACTATTGCCCGCGATCGTATATAAACACTTCCTGATGGGAATTGGATAGCACCGTCTATAGAGTGGAATGCTGCATTGCAATCGGGTTTCTTGTAAAGCAGACGAAAATATCTGGGAATATTTGAAAGCGAAGACTGTACTCAACGAAGCACAAATTCACCCGCCGGCGGAAGATTCGGTAAGATGTGGCTATGCAGCCCCTTCTGAGAGGGTTATGGCAACTATTTCTCAACCACACAAAGTACAACCGCGCATTCCCAATAGCTATTCTTATGCATACAACTATTTGATCCCGTCCCCTGTGCGTTCCCCGTCCCCACCTGTAAAAGCCCCTATTATCACCGGTCCCGTATTACAGGTGGTTGGGGTTTATTTGCTTCAGGTGGGACTACATAACCACATCTGGGCGATTCGTCTAGATGATGCATCTCAAGGTCATGGGCGAACGGATGAGTGCAACTTCCTGATGTCCATCTCAGTTATTGGAGATCTGGATGTTGGGGCCTCTCTCGCACTCAAGGTGTATGCCAGCAGTTTTGTCACTCACACGTCTAATACTGTCGGAGTATTTTGGCGTGATTTCGTGTGAGATTTGTGTGGTAGGAGGGGGAGGGCTGAATTAGAGGGACCCACCTTGTCCATTGGCCAGTTTGATGGTGTAGTTCCACTAAATACTCCTTTTGTCTCACTAAGATGATTGACTGCGAAGGGGTCATATCAGACTAAGCCTGAATTAGGCAGAATGGTATTACCGACAAAGACGAGGGAGACCGGAATGGCCATTTCTGGCTTCTTAGTCGTCGTCAGCCAGTCATACCCAACCCTGAGGTGTGCAACACCCGAGGCTCGAACTCGCGACCAGTTAGTTAGAAGTCCACGCCTCTAACCACTGGGCCACGAGCCCGTTGCCCTGTCGGTTTCGATTGGAAATATATAATGGTAGGTGGGCGCTCACCGATCGTTCTTACGGAACTCACTCCTTCCGTTGTGCCTTATGGGTTCTCTCTCGAACCCAACCAGCAGCCGCACAGCGGCGCATGATATAGGCGGAATATCATTACCGACAAAGGCAAGTGAGACTGGAATGACCATTTCTGGCTTATTAGCCGTCGTCGTTGTGAGCCCGTAAGGCAAAACGGGACGAGTGAGTTCCGTAAGAACGGTCGGTGAGCGCCCCCTATCATTAAACGTAAATTTGTCTCAAAAGTAAAGCTCAAACAACATGAAAAACTATAATGCAGTGGCACTGATTAGGTACACAAAATAGAATTACTCTGGGTTCCCCATGTGATAGTTACTTACCATGCACTCGTGATAAAGGTCTTAGTCGAAGGCCACTAGGCGGTGAAGTAAGTTAGGTTCAGCGTCAGGTAGATGTTAAACAAAACAGGAGGGCGGCATGCCACTGTAGCCAGAGTTTGTTCAAGTATCAGCCGGCATCGGGCAAACTACACTGATCAGGTTTTTCTCCAGCCCGTATAGAAACACTTCTTGCAGGAAATTTGATAGTGCTGTCTGCAGGGAGGGGTGTTGCATAGTAATCAGGTTTCGTGAGACAAAACCAGTTGAGAATATAGGGAAACGTAAACTTAACTCAACGGAGCGTAGTTCCACCCTTTGCAAACGACACATCTCGATGGAATGAAAATTGCAACAACCTAATTGGTGTGTGCTTGATGTCCAGCTGGGGAAGTGTCATTGTTACCACAAGGAACTGGGGTTGATAATTTTCAGAGGGAGTGGAACAGTCATACTGGGCATCTAAATCAACAAAAGAGCATACTGGACGGTACGGTAGGTGGAAAAAGCGAAAAAAATACACTACGCGTAAACTGGATTAAGCGATTACACATTCATATAAGGGCGTTCTCAGAGAACTCAGGAGAATTCGTGGTTCACGGTCGTCAAAATCATTTTTTTCAAATAAAGAGTCGCACACACCTTCGGTGGAAGTGGGGCAAGGTCGTATGGACTGTCTGGAAGGCCAAACAACCTTTTTCCCTTGAGGGATGCACTGGTGTACCGAAGCTCTCAGTCCCATCAAGACTTTATGTAAAAGTGCCTTTTGTGCAAGTTTTAATGACAGTCGAGATCATGTGGAATTTTGTCTGCATGAAAACAGTTTCTTCTGTGCAGCTTGGAGGTTTTTGCTGCATCGAACTCTCGCATTCCACTTAACACACATTTTTATTGCAAAGTAGTAGATTCTAGACGTAACCGAATTGTTGGGTTAGATCGCGCTTGGTAGCCAGGAATGAGGAAGCGGACGACGGGGCCCCTGTCTTATGGGAATGGTGGGAAAGGGGGTTACACGGGTGGGGTGAATGGATAGGCTGGTAGAAGAGAGCTGGAGTTGGTTAGGAAAAACGAAGATACCGGCGAAAGTGTTTGGAAGTTTTGAGCAGGTGGAATAATGACAGGGGTTAATAGTGAGATGACGAGAGCACAGTAGAACCCTGGGAACCAATGAGAGGTAGGCGACGGATGGAAAGGTCATTCCGCATAGTGTAACCGAAAACCGCAGGCAATACCATGAATGCCAGTGAAGTGGCGAGCGGAAGCAGAATTAACGACAACAAAGCCGAAATGCGATAAGTGACTACGCGGATCACGAAGAAGAAAGTTAAACCATGACCCTAATCTTAACCCAAACCCTAACCAAAAACCGAACCCTAAACCTAAACCTAAATTTAAACTTAAACCTAACCCCAACTTCAACCCTTAGGTTAACCGTGACACTGACCATAACACTAATCCTAGGACGAATCCTATAACTTAACCCTAACCCTAACACTAGACCTAGCGTTAACACTAGCCCTAACCTTTAATTTACAACTAACCTTAACCCTAAACTTAAAGCCAAAATTAAAGTGAGCCCTAAGCATAACCCTAAAGTAAACCCTAAACCTAACCTTAAACTTAACCCTTACGTAAAGCCTAACCCTAATCGTAACCCTAACACTTACACTAATCGTAAAACTAACCCTAACGCCAACCTAAACCCTCAGCTTAACCGTGACACTAACCAAACACTAACCCTAGCGTTGGAGCTAAAACTAAACTTAAAATTAACCATGAACTTAAACCTAAAAATAACCCCAAAGTTAACCCAAACACTAACCCTACTCATAACCCTAACCCTAAGCCCAACCTAAAACCTAACTGTAACCCGAACACTAAGACCAAAGTAAACAACAAACTTAACCCTAAACTTAACCCTTAACCCAATCTACACCCTCAGCTTAACACTGACACTAACCTGAACCCTAAGCATAACCCTAATCATAACCCTAACCATAAACGAAACCCTAAAATTAACATTAACCCTGACGGGAACCCTAACCGTAAACTTAATCACAGCCCTCACCCTAACCTAAACCCAAATCGTAAGCTTAAACCTAACCCTGACATTAAACTCAACATTAGCTTAACACTAAACTTAAGCATAAACCTAAACTTAGCCCTAACCCTAACCCTAAACTTAACCATAGAGTTAACACAGACATTAATCTTAAACTCAACCATAAACTTAAACATATACCAAAACCTAACCCTAAAGTTACACCTAAACATAACCCAAACCTAAAAACTATGCTTGACCATAAAAGTAAACTTAATCAAAAAAGTGATCGTAATCCATGAAATTAAACTTACCACTATAGTTAAAACACAACCTAACCCTAATCGTAACCCTAACCCTAAAAATAATCTTGACCCTAGCACTAACCCTAACCCCAACACTAACCCTAACCCTAAACCTAACCCTAAAAATAATCTTGACCCTAACACTAACCCTAACCCCAACACTAACCCTAACCCTAACCCTAACCCTAACCCCAACACTAACCCTAAAAATAATCTTGACCCTA
>CACRXP010000140.1:706606-722642 GCA_902702965.1 Spirometra erinaceieuropaei
GAACATCTATCTGTACACCACACATTTTTTACGTTGCAAATAGGGTACTCAAAGGCTTACGCCTATTTCCCTCAATAAACTGAACTGAACTGAACTGAATAAACCCTAAACTTGAACTTAACCCTAACTTTATCCCTAACCCTAACCCTAGCGTTAACCCTAACCTTAAACTTAACCTTATCCTTAACCATAAACTTAAACCTAACACTAACGTTAACACTATCCCCAACCCTAATCTTAACCCCAACCCAACCCTAACCCTAACAATAATCGTAACCCTAAGCCTAACCAAAACCCTAAACATATCCCTAAACTTAAGCTTAACCCTAAATTTAACCCTAAACCTAACCTAAACCCCAAACTTAACCTTAAACTTAGCCCTAAAATTAACCCTAACCTTAATCATAACCTTGACGCTACCCTTAAACTAACCCCAGCCCTCAGCCTCATCCTAAACCCAACCTACTCTCTAAGCTTAACCGTGACCATAACCTTAACCCTAGACATAATCCGAAACCCAACCCTTAACTTTAATCCTAACCTCAACCCTAAACATAACCATAGCCCTAAGGTTAACCATAATCTTAACCCTAATAGTAACCCTAAAACTAATCCTTATCCTAAAACCAACCCTAAAATTAGACCTAAACTTATCATTAAACACAACCTTTAACATAACCGTAACTCCATCCTCAACGCTAAGCTTAACCTGAACCCCTAAACTTAACCTTAACCCTAACCCCAACCTCATCCCTTAGCTTAATCGTAACCCTAAACTTAACCCTAGAACTAAACCTAACCGTAAGCCTAACCCAAAACTTAACATTAACCCTAAGCTTGACTCTAACCCCAACCCTAACCTTGATCCTAAACGTCACCTCAACCCTAACACGAAATCTAAACTCAACGCTAACCTTAACCCTAAACATAACCGTTAACATTTAATCGTTAGCCCTAACCTTAACTTTAATACGAACGCTAGCCTTAACCCTAAACTTAACCGTAAACCGTTGATAGATAGATGGATAATTTTTATTAAAGACCCGTCGGGGGATCGTTAACCCTTAACCCTAACCCTAACCCCTCAAAAAACCATAACACTAACCCCAAAGACAAACACCAACCCTAAAGCAAAACCATAATCGTATACCTAAACCCTAACCCCAACACGGAAAGTAGACCCTAAAACGCAAATCCGAGTCATAAAACCTCACCTACGCTTAACCTTAACCCTTACTAAACCCAACAGCCTGACCGAAACGGGCGAACCTACCTAATGCAGTAGAAGCACACCTACTGATAACCATTTCTCTAGGCCAGGTAAACACACCTACAGATAAGAAGTTAGTACGTCAACGGTATCAAGGTATAAGGCCTGGCTACCAACTGCGATCTTTTCAATTGTTGCTTATTTGACTCACCTGAAATTTTACTCATCTTAAGAATGGTGCCTGTAGCACGAATAGTCGATGGCCATAAACGTGCTTTGCTATGGCTGCCGATGATTGGTCCTTCAAGGAAAGGAAAGCAAAGTTGAGAGAGGAGTCTTAACGAAGGAAGCATGAAGTTCCAGCATAAACTAATGATATATGCATTCGCCAAGAACCCAGTCTTTAACGTGGCTTTGCACAAAACTGCCTTTCACGTGAACTATCATGATAGACGCATTCGAATTCAGTATCTTACGCGGAGTTTAGCCTGACAAAGGAGGATCACTTACTTTTGTTCACATGCACATGCTAACACCCAGTTTTGAAGGCGATAAGAGGATTTTCACGATCTAGTCTTTTAATTGGATAATGATGCGACCGCCTTCAGCTCTATCCGCGAATGAGATTGGTTTCTTCTGATTCATAATTTACCCTAAGTTGCATTCCTACAGGCCTGTCTCGTCTGTTTGTTTGGTTTAACTCGTTAAGCCAAAGGAAAACCACCCAGTTTCGTCAAGTGGTGTCTTTGTGTTCGAATCAGCATAACACCTACACTCTGAGACCTGAATCGTTTGCGCAGCGTCCCCACGCATGGGCGATGTGGGTGTGGATGGCCAAGCGCGCGTCTCACGTGACAGCTGGTCGGCGTCGGCTGATTGGACGATTCCAGGGTCTGAGGGGGCTGACATTTGGTTGGATGTGCGCATGTTTCACACGCTCGACAGCCGTTTGCACGCTATAGCAAGTATGTTGTACGTGCTAGGGATGGAAGGGTCAAGGCGCTACAGAAATGATCTCTGACTGCGAGGAGGTCGTCATTCAAGGGTTCTGTGTAACAACTTGACGCGGAGTACGTATCAGCAGGCAAATCCCTAACGTCTTAGTTAAATGACTGGGTCTGGTGCACTTCAAAGCAACAGGCGATGGATTGTTTGGGCCTGAATATGCACCAGACTTGATATAAAGTGTGAAAGCAAGCAGGTCATAAAGACAGTGCTGTCAATTTAGGCGCGCACATTGGAAAGAAATACAACTAGATGAATTACTTCAGAAGTTTAGCGCTGACGACAAGGTTGATGTAACGGGCCACCGCGAACCGTCGTCTGCACAACCAAACTACACTCAGTGTTATCAAACTTGAAAAAAACCACTGTCTGATGTGGCTATGCAGCCAACCTGAGGTAAACAAACACCAGCTGCCTGAAATACGGAAGCGGTGGTAATAGGGGTTTTTACAGGTGGGACAGCGAAACGCACAGGCGACAAGGTCAAGTTATTGTATACAAAAGAAAACCAAAAGAAGACCAAACTTTTGCGCACAGAAGAACCACGTTTAGGCTCCGCGCCTACAGTGGTCGAAGGTCAACTAACGCTGTAACTCTCCCCGCGCCGTTCCGCTCTCGTCCCCACCCTGACAATGACTGCTACAACCCCTCCCCCCGTCTTCAAATTCCCACACCCGGCCTGTGTTCTAAGGTGAGCTTTAATCGATTTGTCTTATCAGGGACATGTTTTCACTTCTACCCCGTTCCCATATAATTGCACTGGCCCGACGAGAATTTATAAAAAGCTACGTATGCTCGCTACCTCGTCTTCGCAACTCTAAAACAGCCTCTGAATCGGCAGTTTGACCACGCATGGCTGACAGTCCGTCCATCCATGTTGTTGAGAATCACCACTGCTTCACGACGTTGCGTGTTAGCCTGTTGTTGTACTCCCCTCCCTCCGATAGAAAAATAGCCAAGGCGACCAGGCGTAAAGAAGAATGAATTGGCCGACGAAATTAGATAAATCGCCTGCTCGCGCCACGTATGGCCTAGTCCCCGAATCGGCCGGTTAAAGTAAGGAGGGTATCGAATCCCCACGCAGCTGAGAGTGCCGAAAGGGTCAAACTAAGGAACTATAGCATTCTGGTACAGTCATCAGAGGCCATCCTGTCAGCCGACAACCTGACAAGTCACGACCGTTGGTCCAGCGTGGTGGGTTTCGGAGAGTCAAGGTTATTATAGTGAAGAATGTTTCAGCGTTAGAAGATACTATACTAGCAGCGCGGGTATTAGTTAAGAGCCCAGACATGTCTGCTTCGCCGATATTCTACCATTGCATGGCACAGCTGCGAGGGTTTCGGCCCTTCAGTGGGTCCATAACATTCCCCGTGTGCTTTGTGGTAGATACCCCAGTTAAGAAATTGTTGTTTCCAATCCCCTCAGAAATCAACTGCTTACTTGGTGTAAATCAGTTTACGCCGGGGTCTATAGGCACAGACCGAAATTTGATGTATGAATATTTGGGCCGAAGTCCATCAGCCGAAGAGCCGAACCCACACACAAATGTCATTGAGGTCTACTGGAGCCGGTTGAGACGGAAACTGCAAAAAACGGGCCCAATATCCAGCAGAGCTGTATTGGCCCATGCAGATGAAGAACGGTACCGGTTCTGATTCGGACTGCAGGCCGACAATACGGTAGAAGCATTGGAAGCCTTTCTAGGCCATGTACTGGATACCAACCCAGTAAATCGATGCGAGGGATGGGGAGTCCAGCAGACGACGGATATCAGCGGAATCTCTGAGGAGCCCCGGATACCCACAGACTGAATTTCCATTGGTTGTCTACGGCCTGCTGAACGTACGCGGATCAAATTTATTGGTTTTGTACACAAACAGTGGACATGACGTTAATCGTACAAAATTTTGCAATAGCCTGTGGTACGTTTGTTCGGATTTTTCGTCTCCCATATACACTTACGGCAAGCAGACGCAAGAACGCTTTCATTGAAGTGTTTAACGTAGTAAGCAAGTGGTACGTAATAGAAGAGGAAGATAGTGTGCGTTGAAGCAATCGTATACATGCTTGTTATGATCGAGGTTTCGGTAAGAGGAAGCCAAGACCGGCGGAGCGCGTAGTTGTGTTCATATCTCATCCGCACGTGCGCGTCCGGTACCGAGTGCATCGGAAGAATGACCGGCCCTCCTAGAGAAACACGCAGTCTAAAATCGCCCCGACAAAGACATTAACGCAATAAAACGTCCCCATGGGCTCCAGTAAGGGTATGTGTTAGTAGCTCTAGCCTCGACATATAATTTCCTGGCTGCAGTAAGTGTGCGGTGAGAAAGGATGAGAGAGCTGCACAGTTATAACCCTTGAGGATGACTGTATGATCTATGAACGTGTTTGGTCGCACTGGGAAGCCCCGTTGTCAAAGTATCTTTATGGACCGTACAGTGCCCACTGCGTGTGTCTTCCAGATGCACGCACAGCATGTAAAATAAATGTCTTCTTCTTCCGGAGGAAGGTTACACAACGCGGTTGTCCCTGGAAAAGTGAAAGACGGAGCTATAAGGACGTGACATATCGGTATCGAAACCCTATAAGGTACTAGACGATCGCACGCAGAAAGTCAACCGTGTCGGAGATGTCAGGTCTACGTAAGGCGGCCAGTATAAGGACAACGAAATAGAACAATAATCACAGAGGATAACGTAGGGATGGGACAGGGGGTGGTAAGTGTAAGGGAGTAAGCATAATGATGTAGACAGTGAAGAAACTGAGTTAAGTTAACGGGCAAAAAATCCTGTATACACAAAAACGCAAATGTGCCAAGTAAGTGGTCGCTTTGAAGTACGGTTAGCAGCCGTGAAATGGAAGGTGGGCAGCCGTGCGTGAATTTTCCGTATGACTCAAACGCAAACGAGCACGACATGGAAAGGTTAGTGCAAACCGTACGCTGGATCGTGAAATTTAACTGGAGGCGCTGAGGAACAACTACACAGTGACAGCAAACCACACTGTGGCCGTAACTGAGGAGCGGCAGAAGTCAGTAATTAACAGCACGCGAAGGCAACGAAGCAGTTACACAGGAAAGGTAGGGCATCCCTAAACATGAAGCAACCGCCAAATTAAATTCAGACAGCCGCGAAAATAACAAATGAAACGACCCGTGTGCCCAGGAGGAAGGAAGTCAAACACATTCTGGATAAGCGGAAAGGAATTTGTTTTGTTATGGGAAAAACTGGAAGCAAAGTCTTGGATAGGCTGACAAACTAGGACACTGATTATATCTGCAAAAATGAACAAACGAACCTCAACTACTGAATGCAAAAGTAGTCAGAACGAATAATCCTAATAACTAACACCGAATTGATTATCGTAGTTGTTAAATCTGGCAACCCAACGCAAGTGTCGTATGAAAATATCTACTGTATCTAATGGCCCCTAATGATTAACCCTACGGCTAACCCTGCCTACCAAACCCGAGGTCTTATCGCAACTGATAACTGTCACAGATGCTGTGAACTATTAGCCGTAACTGATAACCCTAACCACTAATCCTAACAACTGACCGCAAGTACTAACTCTAATAAGTAATCCCAACTACTAACCGTAGTTCCTAACCCTACCGACTGACACTTATTGCTAGTCCCAGACACAATGGGCAACAGATGACCTTGCCTGTTAATGCTATCTGGTAGCCCGACCTACAAACCCAAAACTGCGAACCACAACCATTAACCATAGTGAGCAACTCTGACTGCTAATACTAATCAGTCTGTAAGTGGTCAGCCAACCAGGAGATTTAACCTTACAGATTACCCCAGGAAGTAACCCCGACATTTAGTAATGAAGGCTAATCCAGAGGTCAGCAATACTCACTAATCCAAAACAAACAACCTCAGGTATTAATGATGGTAAACAATACTAAGCCGAACCTGAATCCAACGATAATCTTTATCCGAAAGCTACTTCGAAATCCCAAACGTAACCTTAAACCGAAGTCCAAAAAGTTTAATCCTAACCCTAAAATTAGACCCTAAAAGCAAACCCTAATCATAACCTCTAGTGCTGAACCCCTACCATTAACTCTAACCTCTAACACTGCACTCCAATCATAACAAATAGCCTCAACCCTGATTCTAACTTATAAGCCTATTCAAAAACACCAAACTGCAAATCTAAAGATCAACCCTAAATCAGAAAGAAAACCGTAACGATAACCCAAAATCCCAACCATAAACTCTAATAAATAACCATAAGCCCTCACCCAAGTACCGAATCCTAAACCGAATCCTAAAATCTAAACGATAAATCTTAATTCTAACCATTATACTTAATGCGTACCCCAACGCCCTAAACATGAACCCTGACATAACCATAGACCCAAACCTAACACAAAAGCTAACCCTAAACACAAATCCCAAAACTACCTGAAGATTCAAACAAGCATCCTAAAACTAAAGTCTAGCCCTGACCCTAACACTAAAAACCAACCCTGCTCATAAGACATATACCAAACCTAACACAAACCTCGACGTTACCCCTAGATGTAAAGAAAAATCTTGAAAATAAACCCTAAGCTTGACCTAATCAATAACTCTGAACACTGAGAATAGTAACAATAACAATGATGACAACAAAAAGAATAAGTGCATACAATGCCAGTTCACAGGCATCGTCAAGAAGACTTACATTACGGATCGAGCTGGAAGTAAACAAACTCCTGAGGAAGTAAATGTGTGTGGTAGTGTTTCTGAATAGTTTGAACGGTTCAGGGGAAAAAACTGCATCCTGTGAAATGACCTCAGTCCAGAAAGGTAAGGGCTAGCGTTGTATCGGATGTTTTTAGTTTTTTGTTCATGGATTTGGGACTGCACCAAACAGAGTGCATAGCAGAACAGTTGCCCACTGTCTGCTAAAGAATTTATCCTTAGTGTTGCAGGTTGTATAGTCTGCACCATTTCTCACAGGATGAGACCGGACAGAGGGATCAAATACTACGAACTTCATCACTACGGAAGATGGATTCGGTGGATTCAGGACGAAACATTTGTATTAGTTTTTCTGAATGCAAAAAAACGGATAATAGTTTTCTCATAAAAAGAGTAATTTTGCATAATTTTCGCCTTCCTGGGTAACTTGTTCCAGATTGCAATTGTGTTCACAGAAAGCATTGACAATATCTAACGGTATGTGTCAGAGGAAGAAACAAGAAGACTTCGTAATGACTGTTGCGTCAAGGGTAGTCAAGATGCTTTAAAGTAGTGAACAGATTTAAATTGCGATTGTTTAAGAACCTTAACAGTAAAAAGGGTCCCTTTTGAGATCGTTGAAACCACAAGAGATCAAGGCCTGAAAGTCCACAAATTCCTTGGTGAGTCAAATTTCGGAGTTACGAGGTTTAATCTCTCCTAGTAAAAAATGCTGGACTGATTCTATTGTCTTCCGCTCAATAGCACGCAGGAAGCCAAATAAAAACGAACAGCATTCCAGGCCAAATCTAACGTAAACTTTATAAAAACGCATTCTAATATCGCCAGATTAAATATTTTGGAGGACAAACCCGGTCGTTCTGCGTGCTTTGAAGACTATCGCAGTGCAGTTTTCTGAAAGATAAATACTCATGGAATATTATACACCCTGATCCTTGATAACCCCAGGCACATTTATGTTGTGACAATCAATACTTAGTTGAGGCTGGTAGCCGTCGCCAACCATCTAATTGGGCATTTATGCCAAAAAGAGAAAGGCGCCATGTGTAGTACCACCGGGCAAAGGTCCATAGGTCGCTTCTTAGGAGTCTCGATCTGTTGGCTTAGATCGGTGTGCAACTCCCAAATAGTCGCATATATGAAGGCCTTACCATTTCGAAATAAATATAGCAAATGATTGATAAAAAGGCAAAACAAGAGAGAGAGAGGACTGCTTTATTTTAAAAATAACTTTCAAAACTTTCAGCAAAAACGGTTCTCCAGTACACAGTGATTACCATAGAGATTAACAGGTTTTGGACAGGTGGACATGATTATATATGAAGAAAAAAGGACTTTAAGGTGCAAGATCGAGTTTTAGTTTTTGTTTTTCAACATCTTTGCAGGTGAAATACCGGGCTAGAAATGGCAGTATGGAATTCCGATAGGCCGAAGTGCGGCAAGGGATGTGGCGGAAGCATCGACGCATGGGGCGTAAGGATTTCGCAGCCATTAACTCATTATGAAGGGGATGGACGGTGTCATTCAGAATTCGGTCAGCGAATTGCTCCACCGAGTTGAAGTGTCGCTGCACGATGATATCAACTAAAATATGATAGGAAACACCAGCAGCAGAGGCAAGCATTCGAATGACACGTTTACAAATAATTAGATCTTTTTTAAGTAAAGCTGGAAAAATAACCGGAGAACAATAAAGAATGAGTGGAAGAATACAGCCATCTATGAATCGCCAGATTAAGGACTGGGGTGTGTGATATGAACGTAGACGACGAATGTAATAAACAAGTTTTTGAATTTTTGTTAAAAGGATTGCCATGTGAAGAGAGAAAGAGAGATTTGAGGATAAAGAAACACCTAGGTACCGGAAAGAAGATACCTAATTGGGAAGAATATCCAAAGGTTCAGGAATGGGAGAGGGTAGCAATCGAAACACACACTGTACTGATTTCTGATTGTTGAGTAGGAGTCCATTATTCGAAAACCATGCGGAGACGTGATCTAAGCCATCCTTTAAAGACTGTAGGTGAGTCAGGTTTTTGAGTGGGTGGCCTACGACCATGTCATCGGCATACTTAACATACAGGCAGTCGTTTGGCGATCTCAAATCATCAGTATGTAGGGAGAAAAGATGAGGGGATAAGATGGAACCTTGTAGAACTCCACAATTATTTGGAAGAATAGAAGATTTTCTCTTTCTCAACTGGACAAACTGAGTGCGGGAGGAAAAATAATCTCTAAGCCAAGAGACAACCCAGCTCGGAGTGTCGCACGCAGCTGCTTTGGTCAGGGGGAGTTGGCGCGGGATAGTGTTGAAGGCGGATGAGTAGTCGAGAAAAGCACATGCATATGCACGGCATCCCTTGTCTAAGTCTCTCAAAGCTGAATGAACAACTACAGCAACAGCATCCAAGGTGCTACGCGTTGCCTTGTATGCAAATTGTAGAGAATCAGAAAAATTGACGGAGGAGTACTTAAGGGAATCTAATGCAACTCGTTCAGTAAGTTTCAGGAGTGCAGAAGAGCAGGCAATAGGACGGAAAGATTTAGGAGCAAAAGTTAAAGATTTTTTAGGGATTGGAGTAATTCTTACTGTACGCCAGGCGTCAGGAATCTTGGACACTATGAAGGATAGATTAATAAGGTGGGTCAAGACGGGAGCTATCTGCGAACAGCAAGACTTAAGGAGAAAAGGAGAGACACCGTCCGGCCCAGCCACCGTTGACCCGCGAATCTTTTTGAGATGGTGTTCCACCGTTGTCACAGTCACAGGAGTAAAGTCACATGGTGGTAGGTAAATTTCGTTTGGGCGAGAAGGGGAGTCGTTAGAAGTACAGATAAAACTCCGATTTAAAGAGTTTAAATCTACGTCAATGGGTTCAAGTATATTGCGTTGACCAGTGAGACGCTTGAGATTCCTCCACAGTTCAGCAGAAGGAAATGGAGAGGAGGGGGTGAATGAAGTAGAAAAAAGTTGACTAACGAATAAACCGTTAAGTCTGGCAATTTCGTTCTTTATTAAAACATTGATATCCTTCACCTTGTCACGCTGGCCTAGTTTGTAGAATGCTTCTTTGCGACGTCTCAAGTGTTTGAGGTATGGTGAGAAGATTCTGTCAGGCCTGACCATAACAGTTTCACGGGGACAACAAATATGAAAAATGTGATTCAAAAATAGCGTAAGATAATTAGAGCATAATTCAGCATTTGGTAGTGCTAGAAAAGTTGGGATGGTACTTGCAATTGAACTCTGCAGTAAGTGGATCTTATCTACGGATGTGTCTCGAACAGTAATTTTCCCCTGTGGTTTTGTAAGCAGTTGACGCTTAGAGGTGGAATAGACTTTGGGAAGTCCTAGTAGCACTGCGTAATCAGACCCGGAGAGTGGAGCTCTATTTTTTATTCAAAAAAGCTTTGGATAATTGGTCAAGATGTGATCAAGAGGGGCATCAGCCCGTGTATTGAATGAAACAAGGTCATCAAAGCCCAGAAGGGTAATGGGCCGAAAACTCACACGGTTAAAATCACCGCACAAAAGAATAAGATTGTCTGAGGATAATGAAGCAAGTTTTTGTGTGAGGAAGTCAAAAAAACGGCCCAGAGAGCCTTCATTTGTGGAAGGGGGTATGTAAATACTGACAAATATAATACCTTAGAGCTATTTAATAAATGGGGCTTACAGATAACAGCAATTACATCAATTAAATCACCAGAATATGAAAACAGGGGCTTACAATTTATACACCAGTCTTGATTGACAAAAATGGCCACTCCTCCACCTCTACTGCCTGTTGGAGAGCGGGCCAAGTACACTACACTGACTGACTCCCATCCTTACGCATGTGGAGTTGGAGAATGCATTGTAAATTATAACCCGTTGTGTGAGCGTTCGGATAAGAGGATATCGAATTCGAAATTTTGCCACTTATTTTGAGGCAGGAAAGATTCAAGAAACTATGAGCATGGTCAATACGATCAAAAGCCTTGGTGAAATCGAAATAGCCTGTGTTCAGTGGGAAACCGCTGTTCCTGGATTGGAGAACATGATGAAAGAGAGAGAGAGCTGGTAGGTGTCGTAAGA
This sequence comes from Spirometra erinaceieuropaei, assembly GCA_902702965.1. NCBI lineage: Eukaryota > Metazoa > Platyhelminthes > Cestoda > Diphyllobothriidea > Diphyllobothriidae > Spirometra > Spirometra erinaceieuropaei. The sequence goes on from CACRXP010000140.1 coordinate 717,600, forward strand.
CCGAACTTCGAGGACTCCAAACTCAGCAGCATTTAGCATGTCATTCTCCGCTAATTGGAACATCATCTATCTTTGATAAGTGTCTCTATGATTTTAGAAACTGCTAGGAGGGTGTGCTTGGGAATAGGCAGATGTGATACAGGTTTCAATTTTGAAAGCAAAATTAAATATCATGCACAAGAGGAACGGATAAATCTCATTTGCGGACGCTTTTAACATGCAAACCGGGAAACCATGAGATCCCTGGTTATGAGATTGACGAAAACGTCGTATCGATACAGCCACATCTTAAAAGGTGAAAGTTATAGTTTCGAGAAAGGCATCGACAAAAACCTGGATATTCGGACGCGGAGCGGTTAAATCTTTAGTAAACATTTAGGAAAATAAAGCATCGAAACTATCGGCAGTCAAATTGGTGTCTGCTGCAGAATTTTCAAGAGCGTCTCAGAGGATGGGATGATGCGTTTTTCTATATGCTGTTATTGTTTGAGAAAAAGCTTTCGTGAAAATTCTGGAACATTTTCCAGCAAAGTGAGTTTAATTATTTTTGAGTCTAGTTACCCGCAGTTGGTTGGGCGGGCAACTTGGCACAGATGTGACTTAACTCACGTCCCCCAGTGAGGCCTCGTGGCTCAGATGGCTGGAGCGTTGGTTGTATTAAGGCCTCCTCTTGCTGTCATGGGTCCGAATTCCCCCGAGGCGTCGAGTTTTTCACAAATTGGGTCAAAATGAATTTTTTTGCTGGAGACGAAACGCGAAATAAGCGGATCGAAAACTTCGTACAGTTTGGCGGTGCAAATATTTACACTCGAACTTAGGTAGATATTAGTCCAGTCGTAGAAATTGAGGTAAGTTAATAATTCATTTTAACGGTTTGGTCGGAAATCGAAGAAAAAGCTATACTCTAAGAACAAAATTTCATCAGCTGCCAGTTCTAATGTAGAGACAACTACGTCGTGATCTGAGCCTCCTAGTGGGCCTAGGGACAACACCGGCAAAGGCATGCAACATATACGGAAAATAAACTCAAGTATGCTCGATCAACGGGTGCGAAAATTGATAACCTGTCTTCATATTTCAACATCCACAGCCTCCGGTAAGTGTTCCAACCGCCGGAAGACAGAGACCAGCGGACTTCATGGAGATTGAAGTCACCTGCAACCAACTGACACTCCAAGTTTACATCTGCCGCAGTATGAAATTCCTATGAGAGGCAAATATCAAAATCCCTCTGGCGTTGAGTAGAGAATACTTATTTTTTTAAACGACTTGAAACTCTCAGCTACCTTCTACCACGGAAAGATACGGGAGATCCAGTGGCAGAAATGCAAGTGTTTGCGTAACATAAACGCAATTTTCCCCAACACGGATGTCTTGACGATCATTCCGAATGCAGGTATAACCTAAAAGAGAGTTCGGAATCAGCTACGGAAGCTGTTGCCCATGTCTCAGATAATAGGACAATATCTGGGGAGTGGGAGAACGCCAACATCGGAAGCAAGAATATCTTATTTAACAGGGATCTGACCTTTAGAACGAAAAGTTTGGGTGGAGAGACTGCTAGTTTCTGAGGGAGGTGGGCTAAGTCGTCCAGTATTTGACAGCCTACGCGACATAGGGCTTGGATGTCCCTGTTCGATTTTGTAAAAAAATTTGTGGCATCGAAAGAGTCCGATGGGAATGAAGGGGAATAGGATTTGGAAGAGAAAGTGAGGGGCAGGAGAACTGGTTATTATTGTTAGCTAACTGATTTTCTCCAGGAAATCTATGGGCAGGATACTGTAACGCATTCCCGCAGAGGTGACAACAAAGATCAGGTGAGATTACTGAACCCGCATGAAAATTCGCACAAGTATTCATCAGGTAATACGGCCGTGGAGGGAACATGTTGGAGAGTAAGGGGCGCACTGCTTCGACTGGAGCGGACATTCCATTCACTGACGGGAATATTGGCATGTTTGATTTAAACGCTTCGATATAAGCGCTGGGGGTAGTTGAAAATGCGTCGTGTTTGAAATCATGCAGTTTGAGGAGGTGACAAGCAAGTGTTGAGAGGAAGTTCTCTTAGATAAACTGCAAAGTCAAGGTCAACGTGCGCAGCACGATTTTGAAAAGATTAGTGAAAGTTATATTTCTGGATTCAGTTCCTAATCTCTTGCACAGTGTTCTTGTGTAGATCTGACAAAATTTTATATTTGTTGTCATTAGTCATCTTCGTTTTCCGTCGTGTTTCGGCGATTTGTCGTAAATCAGAAATCTACTGTCGTAGTTTTTCACCCGACATAGCCTCAATCGTGTCAAGTCTTACTTGCATATACAAAAGGTTTTCCTCGTATAAATATAGAATAGCATTATATTTTAAACGATAAACCGTCTCCACTGACAGCTTTTATGTTCGGTGTATTGAGAATTATACTGTTCCCTATTTTATCCTACATAGCCTCATTATCCAATTCAGATTTATTCATAGTTCTGTTTGGCCACCTACGAAATTGTCATTTGCCCGTTTTTTTCAAGTTTGCATTCTATTATTAAGCAAAATTTGCTTATTATAAACTGTGCTGTCTGGTCCACCAATATCGACAGCTTTCAGAAATTGTTTCATCATACATAGCCTCATCCATATATCCTCGAAGTTTCGACAGTTATCATCCATATGAATATCTGGGTTTAAGTCTTATATTGCTTTTTCGACATGATACCTCAGGCAACCCTTCGTCGAAATCTGAAGGAAAGTAAACTTCATCTGAAACCCATTGTTCATAAGAAAAAAATTGATCTAGGGGCGCTTAATGATTTTAACAACTTTATGTCTCGTTGCGGATCAATTTGTTCTGTTCTTGGTGCCCTTCTTGACGGAAAGTTGCCAACGCTTACGTCTCAGCAGTGTGCGAAGCTCATGCCTCTCATTAACCTGGTTGCTACTGAGACTGAAGACAGGCACAAACGAAGTTTCAATTTTATATTAAAAAACGTTCCTAAGAGTAGACAGCCAATAGATGTCGCTTTTCATTTCCTTTATTCATGCGGCTTCAACTTTAGTGTCGCTGAAGCTAAAAGGCTTTCATCTAAGAGCAAGAATCCACCAATTCTTGTCAAACTCTTTTCGTCGATAGAAGTGGATTTGATTTTCTCCCATTTGGAGCGCTCGACTCAATATCTCAGGGGAAATAAACTTTTTACTAGTCGCGATCAAACTCCACTGCAACGAAGAGTTTCTCCCCCATTAACAAACGTAAAGCCACCCCCGTATTCTACTCATATGCCTTTTACCTCTAAAGCAGTTTCTCCATCTGGTGTCGACCAAATCTCCCCACTATCTACAGCGGCCCCAGTTCCATCTAGCTCTACGACTGATCACATTATCACAGAGACAGTTAAAACTAGCCTCCTTAAAACTCCCCCACAAAGCAAGGATTGTTCAAATGCGGCTCCCAAATTTACTTGGGAGCTTGATCTTAACAGTAAAGATGAGCCAGTGCTTGAAGCACAACCGACTCCCAGCACTCAGAATAATGATTTAGTTAATAAACTTACATCGAATCCACCCCGTTCCCACGCCTGGCCACTCAGGTCTGACCTTGTGGTTATGTCCAATAAGCTAGATGATAGCTCAGGGAGATCTTTACCTGTTCCTATCCCGAATTCTCAACTTTACGCCCCAGTTGTGAAGCCCTCTTACACACCAGACTGCAAAATGCAAGTATATAGCATTGCTGATAACTTTTCTAATCCCACCGCTAGTCTGACACCCCAAATAATAAAGTCCTTTCCTGATGTTAATTGTTTCCCGAAGCCATTACGTTCGCCACCTAACATAAGCTGTCCCTCATATTATGCTAACTATTCCCAAAATCCTACTTTCATACGTCCTATTTTTCAAACCCAACAAAATAACTTTTCTCTTTCTGGGTCCTCCTCAAATGCTTTTCCACATAATGCTGCATCTCTAGTTAGTAGTTACCCCATAAATTTTAGACCGCAGAAACTTTGTACTCCACTAATTGCTTCGTTCCAACAGCTTAATTTTCCACCTCCAGCTCTTCCTTTTTTATAAGTAGCAATGAGCGGAACCTACATATTAGGAATACGCTCAGTCTTGTCTCTCTCAACGCAAGACCGTTCGTGCAAAAGATGACACACCTAAGAAGTGTAGCTGTTGAGTTTGACACAGATGTATTGTGCATTACAGAATCTTGGGCTCACTCTCTAATTTCAGAATCGGCACTTAATATAGATAACTTCAGTTTATACCGCCAGGATCGTGCCGAAAGACGCGGCGTGGATGCCTTCTTTACATAAGAGCCTCACTTGCACAATCGTCTTATGACTTGAACATTTCCTCCTTCTCTGGAAATTTATGTTTTGCTTCGGTAATCCTTCCGCAAAATAGGAAAGCCTTAGTCGGATGTTTATATAATCCTCCTTGTTCCTCCGGAAATGAAAGCCAACTTAGTGATCTCTGAAAAAATTTGAGAAACTTCTTTCACTGTCAAGAAAATCGTAGGCGATTTTAATTTGCCAGAAATTGACTGGCACACACATACTTCTCCTCCTAGATTCCAGAAGCTGCTTGATACAATTTACTTTTCAAACCTGACTCAATTAGTTCACTCTTCGACCAGAAACGATAGTGTTTTAGACTTAATTTTTACTAATGGCACCTTCCCTTTATCTATGGATTTTTATCATGACCTCTTTGCAAGTGATCATGCATTAATCCATTGTCGCCTTCCAGTTGCCATTTCTGCAAAGCCAACAGTTCAACGTAGTATTTTTGACTTTGCTAATGTTTACAAGGAATTAGTAAATAACTTTACATGCACTCTTGATTGACACAATATTTTTTAAAATAATGATCTAAATTTTTTCAACAATTTACTACAATGCATATTACTACAATGATATTATATGTGTAACAGAATCTTGGACACATTCTCTAATTCCTGACTCTGCCCTTCTCATAGATGACTTCGATTTTTACCGCCAAGACCGCACGACTAGGCGTGGGGGTGGTTGTCTTCTTTATCTTAAATCCTACCT
>CACRXP010000140.1:723078-735657 GCA_902702965.1 Spirometra erinaceieuropaei
ATTCAGAAACTATGAATTGCATTTTGTAAAGATTCAGCCTACCTCGTCTAAAACTCGCATGCAAATTTATTTTAACTTGCTTTGATGGGACCCCGACGGGTCTTTAATAAAAATTATCTATCTATCTATCTATCTATCTAACAGAAGGTCTTCTTGACCTTATTCCTCGGAAGACGTTCAAATCGAGTGCTAATTCCACTGCTGTCCCACACTTTCTTAAAAACAGACTTAAAAAGTTACGGAAGCAGTTTAAAGATCCTTCTGTGAGCTCATTATCAGTTCATCTAAGAATCGTTGAAATATTTGAATTAGCTTCGAAAATGAGGCTCGCGCGAGATAGACGTAGAGAGTCTTTAGCTATTAATGACATGAATGCTTCTAAATCAGTTGCTCAGATCTTCCGTCAAAGATAATCAGCTAAGTCCCACCAACTCATTCCGTCTTTGCTTAGTACTAGCGATGCCTTCATTACAGAAGAGTCAGGCAAGGCAGAAATTTTAAATTCGTTCTTTGCCAAACATTTCACTATTGAAACTGAACCAATCCCTTTAATTCCTCCGTTGTCTGATGCTTCTCTTGGCATCATTAATTTTTCTCCTAAATGTATTTAAAAACTGATAAGTCATCTTCCTAACTCTCACTCAGTAGTTACGGACAATATCCCAAACTCTTTTATAAAACAGCTAAGAGATTTTCCTCCTCAGCTTAGCAAAATTTTTTCAGTATTTCTCGTAAATGGCTTCTTCCCTGACTATTGGAAAACTTCTATTATTATTCCAGTATTTAAGTCTGGCTGTCGTTCTGACGTACAGAACTATCGAGGTGTCCATAAAACACCCTCTCTCGCCAAAATCTTTGAAAAAATTATCGCCGTAAAAATTACCGACTTTTGCATGGCCAGTCAAGTTATTAGCCCTTCCCAGCATGGTTTTTTACCAGATCGCTCTTGTGAAACATGTCATCTGTCGTTTCTCAATCTACTTACCTCTCTTCGTAATGATCATCTATCCATTGTCGTTATTTATTTTGATCTTAGTAAATCCGTTGATAAAAGACTCTTGGTTAAATTGGAAGCTATGGGAATTCGCAGTCCATTAATAGACTTTCTCAGGTCATACCTGTCTAATCGTAAACAAAAGGTTTTGGTTGGATCTTCACTTTCCAGTGAAAGCCCTAATGTAAGTGGCGTCCTACAAGGCACCGTTTTAGGTCCCCTTTTGTTCTTGCTTTACATAAATGATATTTCGGCAGCAGTTAAACATTCTCAATCATTTCCCTGCCAGCACCAGCCCCGCCTAGCCCCGCCTGGCCCCCTCAATAATGGCGGGGCCAGAGGGGGCCATGAAGAGGTTAGGCGGGGCTGTGGAGGGGGCTGTGCGGGGCATGCAACGCGATAGCCCCGCCTGGCCCCACCAGCGAAAAAAATGCGCAGGGGACGCCACATACCCGCCCACTTTTGTCACCACTTTAAAATATCGTCCCGTATGACGAGTCCCCTGAGGCGCAGTGCCTCACAGTTCCCACATGTTGCACGTCGAAACCCACCCTGCGTACGTAGAGTACTACGGTATTACATAGTACTCACAGTGACCCCGCCGTACATGTACCCACTAATCAGCAGCCAATATCAAATACACGCGACGCAAATTCATGTGAATGAGTTATTTATTGTATAAACGAAAAAGGAATTGGAAAATATGTACAATCATAATAAATGTCAGTGCCAGTATATACGTGGACTTCAACATATGTTATGCCATTCAGTTGGGCGTTCCAGAAGTCCCCGCATCGATGACTGGTTCCTATAATTGAAGAAACACAATTGTTTGGAAAACACATGGTCGACGGAAGGAAATACTTTCAAATTTAAATGACAATTTTCACACCAAGTAAGTTCACTGCAGCAGCATGAATGTTTAACCTTAAATATGCAAATTTCATTGATGGTAATTACCGTGTCTTCAGATGGAGGCAGTGTGGGGCAACGTGTATCAGCGCTAGTCCCTCCAATTGCCTCCCGGCGTTTAGCCCGGCCGCCATACCGGTCCCTCGATCCATGAAACCAATCAATGACAGTCTTGCGAACCATTTCGTGGTCGCAATCACCAAAGATAGGGTTCAGGCGAATGGCATCTGAAGTGTTAACAAATGAGGAAACTTACCACACAGGAGTGCATATAATGGACTACCGACAAAGGAGTGTTTTCCCACTGAGCCACTCCAACAGTAGTTACGGCAAAGGGATGGCCCTAGCAATTTACTCCTTACTGTTACTTTCTCCAACTGAAACAAGTTGTTTCATCTATAACTCATGGAAAGTAAATAAAGCTGCATATTTACATACCACTTCTTCCCGAAAATCGACATCACGGTTTAGTTTCCCTTCGAAGTCTTCGTAGGCGTCCTTCGTGCATAGCGGCAAGAGCAGTGCGGGAGGCCTTTGACCGAAAAGGACGGTGGAGGCATGTATTTGCCTAAGTTTTTCAACCATGAGGGCGCAATGTTGTCGAAATTCCTCATGATGGACCGTCTGATTATGGACTAGTTTGTCTAATTTTTTTACTAAACAAATCTAATCCAACGGCATACAACATGTCCTTATGTAATGGAAAACTCGCCATGACCACTCCCTTATTATAGTCATATTTCTCTGTTTGATCTTAACTCATTATAGAAACCGAAGAACCAATCCCGGGCGAGGTCTAGAAGAGGACGCCTGATTGGACAAGGGACACGCCGGTTTCCCCCGTGGCGTGTGCGGTTAGATCTTCTGGCTGCCTGCTTGTGTTTCACTTCTTTTCTTCCTCTTGAGCACTCTTGTGTCTCGTTCCCCCTTCGCTCTCCCGCTATTACCGTTCCCTAATAAACACTCTCCCTCCTTCAACGAGATCTTCTGATTTGGAACGGTGTTCTGTCTGCTTGCTTGCTACAAAACTGGTGGTAGCGGTTCTTCTCCATGTCCCACAACCAGGCTACCGCGAAATCAACCGAAATGCCCGCCAGCGTGGACGTAAGAGAGCTTTGCCAAGCCCTTATGTCTGTCCTGGAGACAAGGCAATCCTCCACGGAAACACTGCCTCTGTTGAAACCGGGGGATGATTTCGACGTTTGGTACTCCCAAGCGAACATTCATTTGGCCTCCATTGCGGCCAAAGACCGTGCGCGGTACATATGCCGCCACCTCTCGACGGAGGCACTAACAAAGGCCTCTGCTTTCGGGGTCAAGTTCGACACCGACGCGGATTCGCTGTTGAGCGCCCTTCGGCGCGTTTTTGCAACGCCCAAGCCCCCCAGTGGACGCGTACAGGCAGTTCTCATCCCGTCTTCAGCTCCCTGGGGAGAGTGCCAGAGAATATTTAGGCTGTCTTCGTCCTTTGGTATTGGCGGCCTTTCCTGACCAGCCAGCGAGCCTGACTGATGTTGTTCTGGCTGCGCACTTCCGCGCTGAGTTATCGGACGATAACCTGCGCCGGAAATTGATCAAGAAGCCCAACTTAGCGTCTGAGGCTCTCTTAACCCTGGTGCAGGAGTATGAGGAACGCTACGGTCCCTCAGTCGCTGCGCCATGTTATTCCACCTCAGTCGCCCGGAAACGGCAGACTCGGTCAGTGGCGACCCAGACATTCCGGAACTTCACACGTCCATGCCGAGGTCGCCAGGCTCGCGTCGCACAAATCTCCAGTGAGTCCTACACCGTTCCTGCTGTTACATCTACCTCCGATTTTCCTGCTCCCATTGTTAACGCAACGGTTGTAGACATACGATAGGCGTTCCTTGTTGACACGGGGGCAGCCTGCTCTTTGCTAAACCCCCAGGGTTTCACCCGCACCTGGCTACAACAGACCGAAATTTCCCATAGACATCCCCGTATTGTAGCGGCGAACGGTATGCCACTTTCCTGCTCCTCACTAGTCGACGTGCCATTGCGCCTGGGCTCATCTGAGTTTACCCACCCCTTCTACGTCTGTCCGGATATTCAGTGGCAGGGTATTTTAGGCGCAGATTTTCTCTATGCTCACCGTTTCTGCGTCGATTTTGCGGCCGGTCAACTCACCTCTAAGTCGACTACAATCCCCTTTTATTTTCCCCATGCCCCTGACCCCCAGCTGTTGTGCGACTCAGTCGAGCTCCACCCTCCCCAGCCTTCCGACCTGGTATATTTGGTTCCCGACTCTCCCGGGTTCTCCTCTGAACAGATCACCGCTGTTCGTAACCTTATATTCAAAAACTCCGCTGCGTTCGCATGGGATGGTGAACCCCTTGGTAGAACGAGTGTATTGCAACATACTATCGACACGGGTTCAGCTCGACCAATCCTTCAACCCCCCCGCCGCGTACCCGTGCATTTCCAGAAACAGTTAGAGCAAACAATCAAAGACATGCTGGACAAGCACGTCATTCGCCCCTCGTCCTCATACTGGGCCTCTTCAATCGTCCTCGCTAAAAAGAAAAACGGATCTTTGCGATTGTGTGTTGATTACCGGAAGTTAAATGCCGTAACCGTCAAAGATTCCTTCTCACTTCCACGCATTGACACCACCCTAGAGGCACTCGCAGGAGCTGCATGCTTCTCCACACTCTATTTGCAGTCCGGCTACTGGCAGGTGGAAATGGCTCCCGAGGATAGGCCTAAGACTGCATTTTCCATTCCCTCTGGGTTGTGTGAGTTTGAAACTATGCCCTTTAGCTTGGCAAACGCGCCTGCTACCTTTCAACGTTTGATGGCCTCGGTCTTACGGGATTTATGCCCTACCGCGTGTTTGGTCTACCTGGACGATGTCATCGTACACGGGTCTACCGTCGAGTCCCACCTTGATAACCTGCAAACCTTCTTTAACTGTCTACAGGCCGTAGGCCTTAAACTGAACCCGGCTAAATGCTGTTTTCTCAAAAAGTCTGTTCCTTTCTTGGGTCACATCGTCTCAACTGAAGGGGTAAAGACGGATCCCGCGAAGACAGAGCAAATACGCAGTTGGCCGCAACCGACGTCAGTTTCCGAGTTGCGCAGTTTCCTCGGTCTGGCCTCCTATTATCGCCGGTTCATTAAAGATTTCGCACACATAGCTGCACCCCTAAATCGTCTCACTAGCAAGCAGAACGCATTTAACTGGTCCGACGAGTGTGAGCGTTCCTTTGAGGAACTCAAACGGCGGTTGATCTCCCCTCCCCTGTTGGCCTTTCCCAACATATCCGAGTCAACCCCACCTTTCATCTTGGACACTGATGCATCAGATGTAGCCATTGGGACGGTCTTGTCTCAACAGCAAACCGATGGACTGGACCATCCCCTCATTTTTGCCAGTCAGACGCTCACCACGCCTGAGCGTAACTACTCTACCACTCGCAAGGAGCTTCTAGCCGTCGTCACCTTTGTCAAGAAATTCCATCACTATCTCGCCGGCAAACAGTTCATTTTACGCACCGACCACCAGGCGCTGCGCTGGTTGGAAAACTTCAAGGATCCGACCGGTCAACTCGCTCGCTGGCAGGCAGACCTCTTGGAATATTCTTACACTGTCATCCATCGGGCCGGTAAAAAGCATCAGAATGCCGATGCCTTATCTCGCCGAGCACAAACATCACCACCGACCGCAACATACGCCCCAGCAACTGCGATAACGTTTGGCACTCCCGACCACTCAGGGTGGGCGTCGGCTCAAGCTTCAGATCCCTACATATCTCTTATCTATGATCGGTTGCGTCAGGGTGCGCCAAAACAGTCAAGCGAAGAAATGAAGGGCTCCAGCTGGGAAGCTCGCTGTCTTTGGTCAGCGTGGAACAGCCTTCGCCTCTGTGACGGCGTGCTTTTTCTTCAATATTCTCCCACCGACCCCCGTCGTTTGGTTTTGCCGCATGATGCGATCCATCCCACACTTTCCCGTCTTCATGTTGATCTGGGACACGCTGGTCAAGCTCGTACGGACACCGCCGCGCGTCAGCGTTTCTGGTGCCCGAATCAACGGCGGATCATTCAGGACATTTGTAACACGTGCCCTGTATGTGCCGAAGTCAAAAATCCCAACCCTACACAACGCGCACCACTGCAGCCCATTCAGGCGGGTTACCCGAATGAAATTGTTGGCGTCGATCTGATGGGTCCTATGCCCCCTTCCCCCAGCGGAAATCGTTATATCTTAGTTTTAGTCGACTTTTTCACCAAGTGGTGTGAAGCGGTACCCCTTCCACAAGCCGACGCCATCACCGTCGCTAAGGCCATCCTTAGCGAGTGGATCTGTCGCAATGGGGTGCCTGAGCGGCTCCATTCAGGCCAGGGTGCTCAGTTCGAGTCCCGGCTGATGGGAGAACTCTGCGAACTTCTTCATATTCGTAAATCTCGTTCTACCCCATGGCACCCTCAAGGCAATGGACAAGTAGAGCGCAAGAATAGGACTCTCAGAGGTTTGATCCAATTTTTCGTTAACGGTTGCCCTGGTTCCTCTTGAGATGTCGCCCTCCCTCAGTGCCTTCATGCCTACTGTTCCGCCACGCACTCGTCAACGGGTCATACGCCGTTTGCCCTTATGTACGGCCGCGAAGTCCGTCTTCCACTGGACACTTCCTGTCCCCTTCCACTTCCGTTCCCCGAGCCTCCCCACGAGTTTGTGCGAAACCTCCGAGCTAACCTATACCGTACACACGAGCTTGCTCGCACCTATCTCTCTACGGCCCATCAGCGACAAAAAGAGTACTATGATCGTCGTGCGCACGGTGCACCTTACCAACCTGGCGACAAAGTATTCTGGTTTCAGGATAGGTTGCCTCCTGGGTCAGCCGACAAGTTCTCCACGCATTGGATAGGGCCTTTCGTTGTTGTGGAAGTCCCTTCAGAAGCTCTTTGTATCCTCAGGGCCTCTGATGATCCAGAGGGTCCCACCTTTGCAGCTCACTTCAACAAGCTCAAACCATATGCCCTATATGATGGCTCTTGCGGCCCTGTCTCTTCGGAGTTACCTTCATTCCCCTCCGCGGAGTTGCCGCACCCTTCCACGGATCCCTCTTCAATCGTCTCCGTCCCCACTTCTCCTCCCGCTCCACCAGTCCCTACGTCCCCCACTAGTGTGGTCGCATCTCCTTTGCCCCATCCTCGGATGGACTTGGTTGAATGTAACCGACCGCATCTGGGTTCCTATCACCTCGAGACTGGTTTTCAATTTCGCCACTTATTTGCCTTATTCAAGGCCACATACATGCCAGTCCTGACCGATTCGCCTACTTACCCCTTCATGAAATCCGTTATACAATGCCATATACAGCTGTCATTTATTTCGGCCCTGTTGATGTCCGACTGTAATCCATTCTATACCGCCACATGCAGGCCAGCCCTGCCCGCATTTTTCTGTTTCTATTTTTTCGAGGGTTTTTTTCTCCTGTAAACTTAGTCCAATCATTTCTAAATTTTTGTATGGAGTTTTTTTTCACCCCTCGCTTATCATTTTTCTTAACGGTCTTCTAATCTCAAAAACTATGACTTGCTCTTTGTACAGATTTTGCCTACCTCGTCTAAAATTCGCATGTAAATTTATTTTTGCTTGCTTTGATGGGACCCCAACGGGTCTTTAATAAAAATAATTTAATTTAATTTAATTTGCCGATATTGCCGATATTGCGCTCGGTATCATCTTTGAACTAGGCACTTGCTTTCGTTTGCCAGAGATTATTGGTGAGTAGATTGGGGTGAATGTATAGGAGAGGTGTTGTTATGTTGAAAGACATCAACATCACAATTGGTCGAATTTCGTACGGAATTAACTATGTCCTGACGTGGTGAGGCCGCAGGTGATGTTGTAAAAGACGTATTCAGCATGAAAACAGAGGTCGTCACATCAGTATTTGTTTTCAACGTCTTCAAGTTGTTCAGTCTTCTCTGCATTGGTGTGACGTTCAGAGAAACTGTACAATGCCATTTACAACAGGGTGCTCTATGTATCTCCTTCCTCGACAATATAAAATCAACTTCTATCAAGGAGGAGAGAGTAACAGCTGAGCGAGCATAATCATCTAGCTTGAGTGCCCCTGAAACCCAAGCTACAACTTTGCAGAAACAAACATGCCCCCTCAGTGACAGATACGTGTTTTGGAATATTATAAAGTGTGGGACTGTGCTTAGGTTTTATCTTCTCCTCAGGTTCGGGACTTATTGCCACAGTAACTTTAAACGCTTGTTTATTAACTCTCTCGGAGTTCCTGTTCATATCGCATATGTCAAAGGATCCTGTGTTTGGTCAGATAGTGTTCTGTTACGACTAGTAGAGGCATATTTTTGAACGACCAAAGGGTCAAAAGGTTCAACATGGGCTCGTGAAATTTTTGTGCTAACCATATCTAGAGAGGCTACGGAGACATGCTGGCACCCTCTGTGTCTTAATCTATCATTTTAGTACTCAGAGATGGTGGGGAAGATGTGAACTTTGGTCTTGTAACAAGCCACTTCCGAGGGACAACAAGAAACTAGACAAGTTTTCCTTTGATGTACGAAGATCGAAATAATGCTAATTTGCAACAATACGTACGGAACAGCAAATATTGGTGTACGTTTTCTACAGTAAATAGAAAGAAACGGTCTGGCATGGCATAGACACATAATTGCTACGCAACATACATCTAATTTATCAGACTGTCTGAGTAGGCAGGCCGAAATTATGCGCGGGAATAAAAAGTGACATTTAAGAAGAACCCAATCGAAAGTACGCATTAGTCATCTAGGAATATCGAAGCAAGGGCAAAGCCTCACCTATCCTTGAGAATGATCTGTACGACTTTCCATTAAAAACAACCCTAGACATAAAACCTAAACGTTACCCCAGGCCTAACCCTAGCCCTAACAATAAATCCAGACCAGAGCCACGCGCCTGATCCTGCGCGACCGTGTTGCGCTATAGAGAGGGCGAAGAAATCATCTGCCTAATCTGAATCCTCAGATTTTTTCTACTAGGCTTAACCTCCTGCTAACTTTGAGTTAAAATCGATCTATTTCATTCTTTCCTTGGGAGAGTAACCCTGTTAAATAAACGGCCAGATGGTCTCTATTCAGTAGCCGTTTTCCATTTTAAATTAGCTTTGCGTAATGTTCGTTCTCAGGAATCATTTTGAGTGGTCTAATTTTACGAGCTTCTTGTTATATCCACCAGTAGGATGGCGCCAGTTCTGTTTGGAATAAAAGACAGGCAGGAAACAAGAGAACAGCTTTACTGCGTCAGTTACCCTGTGTACATCAACTCATAATCCTTCCGTCCGTGGCTTCGTATTTAAGGGTTCAGCCTTTGTCTGGTTTGCGTGTTCTTATCGGTTTGGTCCTGAGCGCCCGCATGGGCAGGCCCTCGCGTGCTGCTGACTCCTGGAGGTCGCGCGTGACTCAGCGGCGTGCTTATGTCTGGCTGGCATGCTGGGTTCCTAGGCGAGGCTGTCCTGCCGGTTTGCGGTTCTTTGTCAGGCGTGACCTCCGGACGACAGGAACGGTGATTCATGTTCTGGGCCGTCCGAACACTTCCTTTTCGGAAATGTAAAATTGTCCGGCGCAAAGAGTAAAGCTCAGTCCAATAGATTTAATTTCAGTTTGGCTTACTGAAACATTCAGATAGGTACGAAACATGGCTAGCTCAATACATACCTTTCCATCGGTTGCGTTGCCGCGAGTCCAAACACACGCTTTCTAGGTATTCTTCGATTGCGATTATACAACGGACCGACACTTGCATGCTTGTTTGCTCTCTCTTGTCCATCGGTGCGTACGGAAGCCCAACTATTACCAGCCTGAGTCCTGTTCGCGAATCCTGCTCTTCGTTCGAGGACATGGGGTGATTTGGAGAAGTGGAGTCGTTTTATGTCTAGCTCTCGGACTTCTGTTTTCCGTTTTTGTGTGGAGGCATATCCACACTCATATCCCTCACCGTTATGCGAATTGTTTAGCGGTGGCACTGTTTGTTCGGCGGCCAAGATTTCGCGTACGAGGCAGGTCTTAGGGTTTTTCACCCGTGATCGTGCTCTCTGCATCCAGTTCTTTCGTCGGGGATCTAATATGAGATGGATTCCTATTCGGCTGTGCGTTCTTATCCGATATGCTGCTGCAAGGCTGCTCCTCTAATAACTTAAACTTTGTTCTCTACCATTATAAGCCAACAATAAAGTAGCTTGTGTTACAAAATACCAGAAGAAAAACTATTAAAAGCATCCCAGAAAGTGTAGATTTGGCTGACTGAAAGTAGTGTATAGCAGGCGTGTTATTTGTTTCGAAACCTTTACACCACTTCAATTTCAGGTATGCACTTATAAACCTCAGCTATTATGACTTCCTAAAAGGGCGGCGACTTCCCACAAATTTCCAGACTATAAAGAAAGTTTCAACTAGAAGGTGTAACAGTTTAAAATACCGCTGCTGGTTAACTGAGATCCAAAAGTTTCATTGATACAGCGGATCATATAAACTTATGAAAATCTTCATAAACCTAGCCAAGCTGATGAGACATTTAAATGGGTTTGCTCATTAGGCTGCAGAACCACCTGTGTACACGGTGTTGATGATATGCCCTCCGGAGTTACTAGTCCATAGCAGTGGTCTACAAGGTTCTGCGCTACGGGAGTCGTTCTCACTTATTCTCATTAACGTTCAGTTAAAGGCGACTTCCAAGGGCATCTTAACACATGCGAAGTGTGTTGAAATGTTACACGGAAACGAGATTACGCCTTCTTCAAAAAGAAGGTACTGTCCTTATCTAAATAGTGGATGAACGAGAAAGTGTATTAAAAGATAAGAAGTTTCAGGAATTTGCTGATATCTAAAATGAAGCGTATAAATGCGCCTACATGCGACATCAACTTACTGTCTATTTTCACTAGCAAAGTCCCGCTCTAGCGTGAGAACTTTGGCTGCTGCTAATCTGGTAGCAACTGAAACAAACAGCGCATGCTGCGATCAGGATACAGGGATATTTGTTTCATGATTCATCAACAATTCCATCACTCTTACTATTAGCACTTTCACTTGATATGCAAAATTTTACTAGGTGAGTCATGAATATTTCCTACTGTCATGGGCTCGCTACTACTCTAGGGACACGGACCTCTTGAAAGGAGTTTAGCGACAGCGAAGTAAATGCACTTAATATGCAGTCGACAGCCAACATTATGATACCTGACGCATTTCGTCAACGTTCTGTTGCGTCAAGGTCATTGCCCTTCTCTGGATGCGGTTCCAGAAGTATTGATTTGGCAAGTGACCGGTTGCACCAAGCGCAAGCGCCTGCGTTCAGATGGTCGCGGTCGTCTTCATCGCACTAGAGAATGTCCGCCGCCAGTTAAGGTGACAAACGAAACTTGGATACAGTCAAAGACATATTAAAGTAAATGACGCCTTGTCTCCCACTCCAGTGAAAACAACGTACCACTATCAGTAAGCGCCCTGGCCTAGCCGACGGCCATTTCTGTCTGATAGAGAGACTCAAGTTTTTGTACACAAGAGATTCCTTATTTTGGTGCCTTATATACTATCCTACTAAACTGGAATTTGTTTGGCGATTGTGTCATTTTGAATGATTAACTGGGAAATTTTGACATTGTAATGCCAGGGCAAAGGCAAAATATGCGGATTTTGCAAGAAAAATCGGGAATTTAATAAGACGGTCACCGTTCGTCATTATCACCTAGAATGTTTTGGTCGAAACTACGAGCCTGGTAACCCCAGGGAGAATGCCCAGGGAATTACCAGCTTTCTCGGGACGACTTTTTTTCGCATACCATGGCAGGAGACTTATAAGACTCAGTTGTCACAAGTGGTCTTCCCGGCAGAACATACGTAATCTCCCACCTTGCACATATCAACGTTCTCGGATGTTGTAAAATGAATTACCTATTCCGTACTGAATGGCTTTACTGCTGCTTACTTTTCCAAATTTTTTTCCTTTGCCTTTCGTTACTGCACATCTTTTTAGTTCTCATAATTTCGGTCGGACATTTACCGATTAGAGTGAGCAAGCGGTCTACAGGCAGTAGATGAAAAAAGGAAACTCTATTAAACAAACCGTTATCATTTCGCTAGATTGTTCGGATCATTTTTTGAACCTAACACTAGGACTCTTAACAGATAACGGTATTTAACGCAGAAAGGTTACTGTCTTTATATGATGAAATCACTGCGAAACCACATAGCAGTTAGAATCAATGGCTTCGGTTCCGTCGCAGACGGCGAAAGAACAGCTTGAACACTCGCATCCGAATTGAAAATCCTCCCAATTTTCATGACATTGCCGGTAACTGGAGTGAAACTTACTAATAGATCAGGCATACTGATGCTGCCACTAGACATATTGTTCGTCCGCACACCTTCCCAACGGACTAAATACACCGCCTGCGCAGAATGCGACAGTTGGGCATGGAGAGGAAAGTAATTATGTTTGTTGATCTACCACGACCCAGAAAACAATAAATCAAGCATTTCGCCACGTACGCAGATGTTCTCTCGAAAGTGCTCATCTTAATTGCTTATCTAAAGTTGCAATAAGGCTTACTGATTGATTCGTGGCTTGACCTCAGTAGCATGCCGTCCGCACTTAGGCTGCAGAATCTGACAGAAAAAGGTGAATTAGT
>CACRXP010000140.1:757170-768254 GCA_902702965.1 Spirometra erinaceieuropaei
CATCAGTTGGTGTCGTCGCTTGCGATGGTCGAACTGTCATCGGTTTCCTCACCGCTTATACTAATTACTATTGTTATAAGACGAGTAACCGCAGCAAGTAACGACCTTCCCTTCGGCGCTTTGAGATGCGAGCATATGATATAGCATACAGAATATGCAATGCCCACTATAAGTGCAATGGGATATCCTCCCAGACGATGTCTCCAGTCCACTACTGAGTGACTATTCGACAACCACAATGGTAGTAACAGAATTCCCCGGATGCTATCGATCGAGGAGTAGCACCGACAAAGCGTGTGGTGATGGGAATGACCAGTACCAGCCGTCCCACACTTCAAGGCCAGATCCGAAGGCCTACAATTTTAACCCCTGAAGGCTCTGGAGAATACATATTAAAAAACAAAAAGGAAGGTCGCACTGCCATCTGCGATCAAGACAGAGATTTTTCAGTAGCGCTTGCATTTAATCATGAATGTGCAGAGCCATCAGCCTCCGATGTCCTGTCTGCTTCTAGAGGCAAAATAACGCCCTCCACGACTTTCACGTTGGCCAATTTACTGCTCGATAATGAAACAGAAAGTGGGGGGGGGGATGGCTTACCGGCCGAGGCGCCGAGACAGACAAAGACGGCCAGCGCGCAGGTTCCGAAGGCACCTCGGTGTGCGGGCGAGAGGATGCCGAAACAGGCAAAGAAGAGGGTGATCACGGCCATCAGGGCGAGCTGGGTGCCCGATCCAACAAAGACAGAGAGCAGCATCGGGTAGGAGGGGGCGCGGAAAACATCACCATGCACCAACTTCCAACCAAATTCCTCCTGAGCCTCATTGCCCTGTCGGGTGGTGGGAGAGTGCAAAACGGTCCACAGTAAATTAATCCACATAACGACACACACATGAGGCCTCTCTCTCAGGATGGAAACTGTCAAAACTCATAGAACCTAAACGGCTAGGGTGAGAGGAATTATGTACACGGTGGGATTACGTGTTGGAGGTTTAGCAATTTAAACATCTTGAAACGGTACTACGTGAGGCATAAAGTTTGACTGACAGAAGAGTTATTAACAATGTATTCGACGCAAATGTGGCCTATCGCCGTGTGCATCCAAAAAAATCATGCGCGAAGGTCATCGCCTACTTCAGAGTATTAACAGTGAACTAGCTAAGAACGGAATGCAACCTTATTTAAGCTAATAAACAGGACCGGTCATTGTGCTGTTTTAACCTTTCACCGGGAGGTTGCTGTCTTGTTGATTTGTCGCATGCTAAGATTGCCACAAGGACATTCAATAAGTCTGTCAATCAATCGCCAAGATGGCTGCCTCCGCGGTAGGGCGAAGTTCGGAGTGGTCACGTTATCCCAACCCTGAATGCCCGGGCGGTCCTTGACGCCTCTATTTGCTGATATTCACCGGCGCGAGTACGAAAGGGATGACTGAACGAAATCACGGGGAAGGAGCATCTCTACGCCTTGCCGATAGAAGCAAACAGGCGAGGCCCATGAAGCAGTTCAGAAGACGAGGATGCGATCACTGGAACAAGGAGTTTACTGGCCTGACGTTTCGGATCCTCCTTCGAACCTATCACCAGAGACAGTTGCAAATACGAATAATGGAGGCACACGGTGAGCCGTATTTATAGGACGTAGCTTCTGTGAGGCCGCATGCGTACTTTAATTAGCAGTTCTCGCGACCAGCGCTGGGGGTCGTAATTGGTGCGATGATGGCTTGTCAGTCCACGTCCGTGTCGTTAATTGCCGCAATTTCATCATTAGCGTTGGATGTTGGCGTGATGATCACTCGGCCATTCGACCCGCTGTCACTGGGATTGTCGCTCACCCGCACCCTCCCCACGTGACTGAGTCCCCTGCCCAGGGGATGCCTCAGCGCCGAATATGGTAACGGGAGGTCATTGGGCTTGTTTATGGATTGCGGGCCCGAGAACCATGACTCGAGCAGTTCGCAGCCCACACGGTTGTCACACCCTCGCAAGGATTTCGGCCTCTTGAAACTTGAAAATACGGCCTGGTCCCGTCGAATTGACCGCCACGTGAGAGCTAGCGTCTTTCTTCCTTAGGTCAGGCCAATAAACTTTTTGTTTCAGTGATCGCATCTCGGAGAACACAGTGACTGTGTTTTGCTCAACCGCTAACAGAACATTTATGGGGGGGGGGGGTGGATATAACTGGACAGACCCGACAACTACTTGCTAATCCGAAAATTAAGCAAAAATAAGGTTGCTGTGGCAATAACCAAATGGCAGCTCGAGAAGCAACTGCGACCAGAACCACACCTCGAGTCTTCTCATTTGGCGTAAGCTGCTACTTCAGTCTCCTTTATCCATATCAGTAATATCTTGAATAGCTGAATAGAAGAAGGTGTGATCGCTGGTAAACGAATTTTATTCACCCGACGTTCCGAATTCTCACTCGAACGCACGTGGCTTGCTACACTTATAGCATGCAGTGGCCATGCGGCTGGGCAATGATTGGCTGCGCTGGGAGGGGGGCGCAGGCGAACACAGCTTCTAGTGACAATATCAGTGAGCCAAACGGTCACGACAACGGTGACGAAGATAGGGCAACTAACAATTTGGATGCAGGCGAGCGCCAAATACGGGAGCTACTAATCACGACAGGTATGGAGTCGCATGACAAGTGCATCCTGAAAACCTTGTGCATGCACAAACCACGTCGGCGACTGTCTCTGATGTTGGGTTCGAATGAGAATTTGAAAAGGTTGGGCAAGTAAAATTTTGGTTTCAGTGGTTGCCTCTTTCATTGACAGTCTCAAGTAGTTTAGAGGAACAATACTTTCATCGGCAACAAAAATGGTCTTGGCTGTGACATTAAGTACAGTGTAGCTTCTGCTGAAGGGGGGGGGCAAAAGATAAATCCAAGGAGGTGCCACGGATGAACAGCGGAGTACGCGGGTCGACCAGGGCTCTGGCAAGTCGTAATTCACAAAACAGGCATGAACCAAGTCAGCGTGGTGTTGTCCGTCGTAAGTAAGGCCTTACACGCCACCGTCATCACCACACGGACCTGAGCCGCGACAGAAGAGCAGTACGCTGGCTGGCACGCTGCACACTTTCATGCTGATGAAGTCAGGTGAGCGCTCACAAAACCGTCTAGACTGGAGGGTGACTCCCAGGGACTGCCACAAAAGGATGCTCATACAATGCGCCATGTGGGAGATGGACCGGACTAAAACGGAGACCAGGTTAGGGCAGGTTGCTAGGGGCCCACGCACCCCACAACAAATGCTGCGGATGGCGGGTGTGATGGTACGCCTAGGCGCGGACCAACGCCGCACCAGACACTTGTACTTGATCAGACGACTGACTGGATCACACAGTGGACTGGCGCCCGCGTGAGGGTAAGGTGGTCAACTCAAAGGACTTCGCTCCTATGACAACCAGCACATATTTCTCACTACAAACAATCCGAAGTTCTGTTAAGATATCACAGTGCGCTAAAAGTCGCAGCTTGATAGACTGCCAACCAATAGAGTAACTCGGCCCTCCTCCCAGGAGGGAGGGTCAGGCTGTAATGGGCCACTCCTCAATATGACCTCAAAGGCACTGTTACTCAGATGGGATCCGAACCGCGGCCTCCTTGTTTCTGTGAAAACCTAGACCATCGTGAACGGGGCAGGCGTGGGTGGCACGCGTTGACGGGCTGCGCCTGATCCTACTTCCGGTCTTCTTGACTCTGTCTTGTCACCGCGTGTATCCCCCTGCCGGCTTAGCATGCTGTTCCGTGCGTAGCCAAGTCTTCATATCGCCACTGGCCGTGACTACACACTGCTTGTTCTCTCCCTCTCTCTCCATAACAGGGAGGGTATAGGGGGGGGGAGTGGGGCACATGTAGCGCAAGCCTACCTTTACTATAAACTACCCCACGCGCAAGTCACCGTCCCCGCATCCAACATGATGCGGGATACATGGCAGACAACATCGCTCGCGACGGTCGAGTCGGTGGTGATGATGATGATGGCGATGGTGGTGGTGGTGGTGGTGGTGGTGGTGGTGGTGGTGGTGGTGGTGGTGGTGGTGGTGGTGGTGGTGGTGGTGGTGGTGGTGGTCACGTCAACGACTGGAACAGGGAGTGACGTACCGATGAGTCCAGTTTGTTGTAACGCGAAACATCACGGTAGAGAGTTCGCACCAGAACGAGAGCCACGAGACCGGTGAGAAAGATGACCACAATGAGGGAATTGACGATGGAGAGCCACTGTATGTTGGTGTGCGACGGGGAGGAGGCGAGAAGGTAGTCCCACCTGGAGGTCCAGGAAACGTCCTTCACCTCCTGCAGAAAAAACGAAACGCATGATGTAAAGCGCAAGGGGGGAGGAGGGTCAACTTCGAACATAAAAATGACATTTTGGCTTTTTATTTTCCCCAGAAATTAGTTGCCATCCTGAAGTAAATCAGACGGAAGTGGGATTTATAGGCTCAGTCCGAAAATTAATTTGAATATTCGGTAATGGCTGGTGTAACATCAGCACCGAAGCAGTGAGAATCTCAGTCGGCAACATGAGAGACACAGGATTAGGCAAGACCGATTTAAAAGAATATCCTCAAAAGGAACACGCAGTCAGTGTGGTTAAAGAACTGCCAGTCAGCTGATTGATAGGAATTCGCCCCACTGGTCTTGAGAATCTCGCCTTCGAATCGCTACAGGCAGTCTTGGGAGTCCCAGTGTAGAACATGTGTGTCCGTTAAATTCATAGCATTCAAACGATGCAAAACTACCCATTATGCAAGACAAATCTATGGTGTAGTTCTAGCCATTTTCTGCTGAGTAATTACTCGTAGCGAACTGGGCTGGAAAATAGCCCTACCTCATCTGTCAGACAGCAGAACAATCGCACTGGCAAACTTTTAATCGACGTAGGTTGACCTCGATCGTCAAAATAAAAAAAAATACTAAAACGGAATATCGATTGGCTTGCAGAGACGACCGATGTACTTGTACTTGGTGCGCCTGTAATCATGCCTGATCCAGCCGGTCTTTATGAGGTCACGTATTGTACCTCTTCGCGCGTGATGATTTGCAGCAGCAGATCTGAACGGCTCGATTCATTCTTTTCTTCAGCGACGGGCGCTAATAACGCTTTCGTGTCCTGACAAACTGGGTCGAGCCATGTTTTGAGTTGACCTGCTCTTCGATGCCGCATACAGGGCAGGGTAGCAGAGCTTGTGAACGGAGAACGCGTTCAGACCCGCTCAGTCGTCTCCCTTGGATGGCCTGAGATATCCCCGCGATTTCGTGTGGACCAGGCAGCACAAACCAGACCTAGCCACGGACGTAGTCCCCCCCCCCTCCCTCACGGCACAACGATATAAATGTTCACACGTTGCTGCACTCTAGCAGTTTCTGATGCCGAACTCCAGTTCGAATTCAAAGGCTACGGCCAATAAATCTACCGTCCCAGTGATCGTGCCTTCGTCTTCTTTTAACAAGAACCTGGGATGCGCATATTCTCATCCACTCGTAAATTAAGTCTTCTTGAAAGAATTCGCCCTAAAACCATTTCATTCTAATTTTTAAAAAATTCGATTTCCAAATACCTTCAAACTCAACCTGCCGTTGTACGCCGCTTTTGGTTGTAAAAAACTACAGCGGTACACTGCCCCTTTCAGAAAAAGCATACCTTCCTCTGTGTTATTACGAAGCTACCACATAAGGTTCATAAAATTTACCAGTGAACATGTGCCACGTATGCTTCATATGAAGCGTCGATAAACCGATCCGCCGCTATCTTAACAAACATTTCACGGTCTAAAAAATCTCATAATTACAAACTTTCAGACCGAAAGCTACCCTTTCTTCAAGTAAAAAAACTTGAAAAAGACGTAATTTGCTGTAAAACTAGTAAAGGATTGGGTGTTCATGCATGCCTTCTGTAAGATATGCTTGAATTCATAATGGAATGGAACATAAGTTGAAGCAGGCATACTACTTATGCAGTCATCTTGGTGAGTGCAATTTTCACAGACGGATGGGAAGACAAGCGTCCAAAAGCCGGTATCCTGCGTGACTGAAGTATTCTGGGAGTATGCTGCCTAATAACCTCCTATTACAAACCCACCTTGGTATGTCTGTCTGACCGCAATTACATTTCACAGTCTTGGCTAATATTTCACGAGTTACGGCGTCTAGTGTGTAGCTCACGGCATTACTCGATTACGCGGAACTATGCGTCAACCCGCCTGCGTCCTGCCTTTAGAAGAGCGCTCTAATGCTCTGGAACGCAGTGACCGAGTCCTACTGCCGCCAAAAGGCAGGGCGGTGGGGTTGCTGAGTACTTTCTCTCCTCTGTCGTTAGTGCTGATTAAGAGTCCCCCCCCCAACCCGTCGGCAGTGGGTTAGGGCCTTATTGGCTGACAGCCCGCAGGCGTCACGTCGGGTCATGCCAGGTCTGGCTTGTGATCCTTTTTATAGGCAACCGGCTCCGCCAAACCGGTGCCAAGTGATGTCTTAAAATAGCACCGCTGCATGGTCCGCGCTCAAGAGTCTGCTTATTTTGCAGTTAGCACGCGCTATCCACCAGCAGAAGACGCGCCGGGTTAACACGACGAAGAGCGCCCTCCTCTGGGGTTCAATACCCGGCAGTCATTCCCCTTTTTGGTTGTCTTAAGGGCACCGGTGTTTGCAATGCATGCGGGAAGGACTATAAGAAACAGCGGAGCGGGGGAGGGGTTGAGGGAGAGAAAAAATAAAATTGTAAAATAAAATTAGACGAAATTTTAACTTTATCTCGTGGTGAGAAGCAAAAAAGGATCCTATGATTGTTCTGCAGGCTCGAGTTCGAACCCTGTTTGGCAGAGGCATTACAATGCCGGTTTGTCTGACATCGTCATTCAGTCATACTCCACTTCGGGGCCAAACCAATTTGGTACTTAGAATTAAGGTCCCAACAGCAAAGAACCAAGGATCCACTTTCTGTCGGCAGAAGTGCGTTCACTGATCAGGTTACGGGACGAGCATGTTCCTTCGTGCCTTGGGGCTCAAACTAGACTCCGCAAGCGGTCGAATAACGACGAGTAGCATAGGCAGAAGGAGACCACGGACAAAGACCAGGGAGGCCGAGATGGCCATTTCTGGCTTATTAGCCGTCCTCAGTCAGCCTTACCTAAACCCCCGGTTTGCATAACCTGAGCCTCCAAACCGCGTTCTTCGGTTATTATTAAGTCCGACACCCTACCACTAAGCCATGCTCGTTTCGTTGTGCACTGTTGCTAGGCGACTGCCGGCGACAACTGTATATTGAGCCCCAAGGACAGACTTATGGATACCGACTCTGTGATCGACTTTGTCACATGGGAGAGGTATCCGTCACGATGCAGTACTGAGTACACACCTTCATAGTTAGTCGCAGAAGTCGAGTCTCTACTAATGCGAACGGTGTAAATGAGAGAAAGAGAAGAACACAGAATCATAACCAAGATGCTCACCTCAAAAGTGACACTATACGAGTAGGTGATATCCAGCGGTGACTGCAAACCGAAAGGAAGTACGAGTGGAGCATTAGACGAACAGTCCAACTTGTCGCCATTATGTAGGATGCTGGAGGGGTAGAGAGGGCGAAAACAGCAAGAAAAATAATCAGTCAGCGCAGTGGGGGAGCAACCCTCTGGTTATACTGCCTATGGTGGCTTAACGGCCAGGTATATACCCCCCCCCTCGAAGCAATCAGGCGTATAAGAGAAGGACCGACGTTTGAATGTCGCAATCGTGGACTTTCGCTCCTTCTCTCTCTCTATCTCTCTCCATGTTTCCCAATAGGGTAACAAGGTAAAACCGACCAGGGGTTGGAGTGGACACAGCAACTGACAACACCAAACGACTCGCCTGCGCGTGCCACACACATGATCTGGTTTCCAACTTCACTCGCGGCAGACTACGTCATTCAGGAGGGCGTTTCGACCGTCTTGACCGACGATATCCACCGTGTGCTCCACAGCAGAGTGAGAGCAGGACAGTGGCCCGTGCATGGTGGTAGACTTACACTGCGTCTACCGCACTCTCTCCTCCTTCCCCATCTGGGACCGGTGTCAAGACAGAATCAGGAAGGTCAAAGGCGACACAGAAGGCTGATGGCGGAAATCCGCACCTAGGCGTACGACTACACTCGCCGGTTCACAATGTACACCGACCACAACTTAAAAAGGGGCGACACAGCTACCAATTGGCGCGGAGTGAGCCGGCAACCAGGGGGGGGGTTATGGGTACGCATTGCCGATAACACCTGCCGGGCTCCCATTCAGCTCCTCAGTTGGATCAGCGCATCTACCTCGTGTTCCGTTTTAGAGATAACGAATCACACACACACACACACACACACACACACATAAACAAGTGACAGTTACACAAAGGTCACGTTGAGAAGCCACTGCAATACAATCATTCGGTCTCAGCAAGCGCGTCAGACGGCATTCTTCTAAACCATGAATGGTAGCGTGTTATGACACCTCACCCTTCCCTTCTCCATGCACAGGCGGCTTGCCAGTATCCATTCGAATGGGGGCAGTGACTGACGTCGATTGGTCTGGCCTCCTCTGCGCCGCCGCCATCCCTGCCGGCCCTCTTCAAGCCCGGGCGGTTTTCCATGTGCCCTTTTATCGTCCACCCGTACGCCCGCAGTGACGTCTCCATAGAAGAATACTTTTGATATGCATTCCTCAGTCATCCTCAAGCGGCGACTGCAGCATCAGCATCTTGAAGACGGGGACGTTTAGCCTCCTCGCTTGGCTTTACAGAACTTCGCACCGTCAAGATGACAGCCCTAGACGTCCAAATCTTTGTGCTGTGGAGGGCTCCGTGGCAATCAGTGTATGTGACCTCGTTGTCGGTCTATGAGATGCTGCTGACTGGGTAAGAGAATTGGTCTAGCGCTGAGAAACCAGTCGCCGTGGTTTCGGAGTATTCGATATTTGACACCCGGTTGGCACATGCTAACCGTTTTCGGTGATTCGATGGCTGGTCTGCAGTTGGCCTATCCCGAGGCAAATTGGTTCGAAATTCGCTGCATGCCAGCCTCCCCCCCCCCCTCTCCTCAGTCCTGGTATTCAGCATTCGATCGTCGGCAAAAAGGAGGAAATACATCTCGGCGCCGGGCGGGGGGGGGGGAGGGGGAGGCACTGTGGCGGCTGGCACATTACGGATGTCAGACAATTAGGATTAATGCCCTGTCTATCCTTGCGGTATGCTGCCGTCGGCACTAGGGCTAAACACCGACCTATCGATGAATGGGTAAGATCGCAGTTGGTGGCCAGACATTATCCGTTGATACTGTCGACGTACGTACTTATTATCGGTAGGTGTGCCTACCTTGTATAGGGGACTTGTTATCAGTAGGTGTGCTCTTACTGAGTTAGACAGGTCGCCCGTTTCAGTCAGGCTGTTGGGTTCAGTAGGGGGTTAGGATTCGGCGTAGGCTAAGTTTTAGGATTAGAGTTTGCGTTGTAGGGTCAGGTTTCAGTATTAGGGGTAGGGTTTAGGTTACCGTTAGACTTACGATTAAGGTTAATGTTAGGGTTAGGCCTAAGGTCAGAGTTAGGATTAGGGTTAAGGTTAGGGTTCTGGCTAGGTTGTGGGTTAGCGTTGGGCTTAAGGATTTTGATAACGTTTCGCTTTTGAGGCTTAGGGTTACGACACTCACTGCATACCAGCCCCCCACCTCCTCAGTCCTGGTATTCAGCATTCAATCGTCGGCAAAAAGGAGGACACGCATCTTGGGGCCGGGGGGGGGGGGCACTGTGGCGGCTGGCACATGACGGATGTCAGACAATTAGTGTTAATGCCTTGTCTATCCTTGCGGTATGCCGCCGTCGGCATTAGGGTTGAAGGGGGTTTATGGCGGGCGCATATCCCCCCCTGTGCTTCCTTTGTCAACCCAAAGACCTCCGACGTTGATACACTGTACATGGCGCGTTCCATCATGCCATTATGAAGTTGCTTGACCATCATCTTAAATCGTTCGGGATACCCAACGTGCCTCAGTTCTCCCCAGATAACGTCCCGTTTTAGGGTATGTAAAGTTTAAGTGGTCCCGAAGTTAATCTTCATTCCTTGACCTATTTCCTGGCTGGACACCGATGATCTTGCAATAAATTCCTATTCCCGCGTCCAAATACTAACCCTCCAACCCCACCCCTGACCCTCCTAATCCTAACTCCAGTCCTAGACTTCCAAACCGCTAGGATAGAGTGCAAGCCCAGCTATAATATGAGGGTCCATATGACCGTGTTCTACTTGGCAGTTCGGCAGCTTTTTTCCCGCAGTCCCCAGTGACGGTCAAGTAGTACGATATTGGCCTTCAGGACTAAAAAAAGGAGATCCTCCTATTAGTAATGCAGATTTGTCGGTTTCCCTTGCATATGAAAGGTGATTGCGTTCGTCGAATCTTGTGGAACTCGTGTTTGTCGGCACTGTTTGAAGACAGAGCACCACCCGAGGCCATCTGCAGCTTGGCGTGAAATCGGGTTTACGCGGTAGGATCTTATTTTCTAGCCGTAGCTGCAATAGAGAAGTCCCAGTCTAACCCCCAACCCCAACCCCTTACCTGAATCCCTGGCCCCTAATCCTAACACCTAGTTCCAAACCCCTAACCCTAACCGCCAACCCCTAACAGGTACGGCTACGAAATGGGATTTAGTCCATTATTTTAGTAAACATCAGTACCAAGTTTATTGGCCTGGCGTTTCGGATTTACACTCGAGCCCGTCATTGGAGACGGTTGACCTTTATCTACAACCGTCTCTGATGATAGGTTCGAGTGAGAATACCATGCGTCAGGCCAATAAACTTCTTGTTTAAGTGATTGCATATTCTTCTTCTTCTTCTTTTTCTTCTAAACTGCTTCCTTGAACTCGCCTGTTTGCTTCTACCGGCAATCTCTTTGGGCGGGATGCGCTTCGATCCGCTCGACGGTGGGAAACATTTGCCCTTCATGAGTCGTCCGCATATGTGCAGATTAGGTTTCTGCACAGGTGTCTTGACAATAATGCGTTGCCGAAGTGCGTTTCGTACAAAACCTCCGAGTAATCCCAACCCTTGTGATAGGCGGGGGAGGGTACTTA
>CACRXP010000140.1:774205-817391 GCA_902702965.1 Spirometra erinaceieuropaei
ACCACCACCACCACCACCACCACCACCACCACCACCACCACCACCACCATATGGATGAGTTGTGTAGTCAGTGCGTCCAGACGATAGCCGCCGTCTGGAGGCACTTGGTAGGCGGTGGTTGTACGCCGTTCTGGGCGGCTGCACCATCAACTGAGGTGATTCCGCCATGTGCTGCACCGACCTGACAGGTAAGCCCTTGAGGTCATCTCGCCCGAACCCTACCTAGGTCAGCGGCAAAGGTAGGGGTGAACATGCTTAAACTCGACCTCAAGTCCATCTCTGATTTTTCAGTTGTTGAGAAGTTGACGTGCCAAGTGGCTAAACTCTGGTTGCGGATCTCCTGCCTGTCAACTGCGATGAAAGGAACTTGCAAAATTGAGTCGTCGGGGTTTTCACAGTTGAGCCATAAATGAATTACTTACGTCTGTCAAAAATGCTAATTAAGTAAGAGAGCCTGGCTGTCATCTGGTGGATTCTAGGCTGGCAAAGTTGAGAGATCCGGGCTGATGATTTGAAGAAGATAGGCTCTCCGGGACAGGTTTATTGAAATGCTGACGTTTCAAAGAGCCGCCGGCGCAAGGTGGGGAGTGCAGTGGATGTTGCGCAAGTCTGTCCCACAATAAACTAATTCACGCGCGATTCGCCGATGCTGCACCCGCTCGCGGTGAGCGTCTGTGGGTGTGAGTTTGGTCGACTGTTTAGGAAATTCTGCTTAGGCATATGGATTCTTACTATTGCAGTAGGCTGGGCGGGTAACTTGACCCAGGTGAGGTTACACTCACGGATCCCAATGGGGCCTTGCGGCTTAGATAGCTGGAGTTTGGGCTGTACTCATGACTTGCCCCTGCCGTTGTGGATTCGGATCCTACCAAGGCTGTCGAGTTTTTTCACAGTTGGGTCAAATGAAAGATACGTGTCATCACAAGTGCGAGCGGGATGTGCATATGCTGGCCTAAGAAACGTTCCCCTGTCTTCGTCGTTACGGGCCAGCACCAACAGAGAAAACTTTGGGAAGCTTTTGGAATTGAGTTGCCATTGTGAACTGCCTACTCACCCGTTGGCATGGCTTTTGCTTTAACACAGAAGATCGGTTTCTTGCAGCCTCTTATTATTTCACCCGCACCAAACAATGACGCCGTCCACTGATTATAGTCACACGTCAGAAAACGAAGTTCCCCCCTCCTCCTCACTCTCCTTAACTTCGCAACTGAATAATCGGCAAGTCTGTGTGCTTAGCCTGTGTCTAGCCGTTGTGTTTTAAGGAATATTTGCCAAAGGTCTACTTTCTCGCATTTGAAACTTAGCAAGGACTGCAACAGCCCCGGAAGAGGACAAAGAGGACTCACCTTCTGGGCGTCACCTCCGCCGCAATAATCTTGCCCATCGTATTGCCAGCGTCTGCCTGGCCATCGGGTGCCTGTGGGGCGTAGCGAATCTTGAAGTCGAAGTGATTCAGCAGGAAGTACTTGCTGGCCGATGTGTCTCCAAACTGTAACAGGAAGAAAGGGGTCAGACGTGGTTATGTGACCCCAGCTGAGGCAAACAAAACCCAGTCACCTGTAATACGGGATTGGTGGTAATAGGGGTTTGTGCAGGTGGGGCGGGGGAAAGCGCAGGTGACGAGATCAAGTAGCTGTATGCAAAGGAAGAGCTATTGGGAATGCGCGGCTGTATTTTGATTGGTTGAGAAATAGTTGCCACAACCCCCTAACTCTAACGCTTAAATCCCAACACCTAACCCCTCACCCTAACCCTTAACTGCAGCCCTAAATTCTAACCCAACAGTATTGTGTCCATCGGGTGGGGCTACATAATCACATCTTACCGAAAAAGAAACACGTTTATAAAACATACACGAAACTGCGAACTTTTCTACGCCTACAGACACGCCACAGACGCATGTACACAGCAAGTAGTACGTAAGAGAACTTGTAAATGGGTGTGCATTAGTGGATGCATTAAATGTGGACGAATACCTCCTTTGTTCTCCCCAGTTGTTTCAACTGACCGCAAGCGTCAAGTGGGACGAAACGTCCACTGCGTGTGTGTGTGCGCGCTTGCCGCCGGTGACTTGCACGTGAATCAGTTTATAGTGGGGCGGACTTGCGAAGCACCTACCGCACCCTCTCCTTCCTCATCCGCATTAATCCGATGGCAAGGCGACGCATGCTACGCGCAGCCAAGCTCTTGTATGGGAAACTGGGTGTCAGCAGTTTGTGTCCTCGAAACGGACCACGCGGTAGATGCGCTGGACCAGCACGATTGGATTCCGGTGGGCGTTATCGGGAATGCGCACCCATAACAAATGACAAAATTGGGGGTGTGTGGTGGCACGCCCAGTTGCCGGCCCACTCCGCGCCAATTGGGATCTGTACCGCTCCGCCCCCTGTTTATGTTGTCGATCTTCGTAAGAGATGTCAGGAGAGCATTTTACGATGCTCACCTAGTGCGTAAATCAAGTACGCTTCTGCGAAAGTAGGTCCCATGATTCAGGAGTTAACAGGTAAGCTCTATACGTTCCGTAGAAGGAAAATCGTACAGTTCTATAGGTTATTGAAAAGACATCATACAGGGTTCATAAATTATCCAATGCATGTGGGCCATGTTGTTCATGCTATGAGCAGCATTAATTTATTGACGGATACGAGGTTTTATGGCTGAGCATTTTGCCAGCTTAAAAATCTTATAATTAGAAACTTTTTATAAGCAAAAGTAGTTTTTTTCGGGTATGACTCAGAAAAGACGTAGTTTGCTACCAAATGAGTACGAGGAAGAACATTTTTGTGCATTTTTTCTGCAGAATACACTCGAATGCATAAGGGCGCTAGAAATAAATGACAAAATTCATGCTACTCAAGTAGTAATTTCTCACACTGTGTAATTTTTGCAGGTGACCGGAAAGGAGCCCCTTCAAAAGTTGGCATCCTGGCGTGACTGAAATGTATTGAGTAGTCTTTTAGAATCAAAGCCACATTTCAGAATTACAGCTAATATTTCTTCTGCACGTGTATATGCAAAGAATTTCCCCCCAAGACGGGCCACGCGGTAAATGCGCTGGACCAACACAGGGGGGGGGCTAGATCGCATTCTGGCTGGTGTTATCCGGAATGCACACCCTCAACAAATGCCAGGATTCGGGGTTTGGTGACACGCCCAGTTGCCCGCCCACTCCGCGCCAATTGGGATCTGTACCCCTCCGCCCCCTGTTTATGTTGTGGTATAAAATCCTGGTCAGTGAAACAGGGGGTGTGGCGGACCGCCTGGGGGCGGCTCCGACCGCGCCAGCCACATTTGCCCTCCCCCACCTTCGGTCCTCCTGACCATGTCTTGACACCGGGCCTAGGTGAGGGAGGAGTAGGAGGCTGATAGAGTGCGGTAGATGCTGCGCAAGTATATTGCCACAACAAACTAATTCGTGCGCAAGTCACCGTTCCTGCTCTTACCCTGCTGTGGATCACAAGGCGGGCATCGTCGAAATCGGCAGTCGAACTGTCATGTGTGTGTGTTTTCTTGCAGAGGTGATCTTCGTAAGAGATGCCAGAAGAGCATTTTATGATGTTCACCGGAAACCTGTAGCACATGGAAGCTCGCCTAGTGCGTAAACCAAGTGCACTTTTGCGAAGGTAGGTCTCATTATTCAGGAGTTAACAGGTAAGCTAAGTGATTGGGGAATGTTTTAAACGAGTTGTCACTAAGCATGGCTACACTAATTACCTCTAAGGTTTGAGAAAAATATCATGATTTCTCTGTTTATATGTCAGCTACAGTATAACCCTGTCATGTGTGCATCCAAAGTTATTAGAGTTTAAAGCTGCCTAACAAACACGTGACCAGCCATATAGTGCATAAAGGGACTTTTGAAAGGAGACCTCAAACGACAAACGTCTCCCCTTCGTGGACCACGCAAGTGTCTGCCACTCCTGAAATTACTTTTCATGCTATGCCTCAATGGGTAGCAACTGAAGGATCGACGCAGCAACCACTGGTAACAGGAAGCCCTGTCTCCCGAAGACGGATTTTTAATGTGGAAATATTTCCGTCATAATTACAGTATCGTGAAGACTCGGCCACCATAACAACGACGCCCAACGCGGGCGGGTGCAGCATCGGCGAATTGCGCGTGAATTAGTTTATTGTGGGACAGACTTTCGCAGCATTCGCCGCACACTCTGTTCCCCACTCCCCACCTTGCGCCGGTCGGGCAATACAGTGCCAACACGACCACAGAAGGACGCGGGCGCAGTGGCTGAAAAAATAAACGGTCCGTCTACGCGTGCCGCACACACGACGTGTGCGATGTCACATCAAGGGACATGCTACTCATGAAAGTGAGATGGGGGGGGGGAGGGGGGAATGTACTGCGTGCGACGTTTCGTCCGTCATAACGGCGACGGCGAAGCGCATTGCACGCTTAAAGCAGGAGCGGGGTACGGAGTTACATGAGTGGCACGCATGCGTGTGTATTGTGGAATAGTTTAAAAGGTAGCCTGGGGAGGTGTGCGTGTGGGTAACTAGAGCGAGGTGTGGTGATGGGGTCTGCAGTTGCATATGGCCGAATAGGCCCACGCGGTCTCTGGATGTCCGGGGGGCAGGTATGGCAAAAACTACGGATATATAAAGTGGCTCCAGGCAGTGGTTCACTGGACAATGCCATAACATGTAAAAATCGTCTGCGAGTAAAAGGACCGGTCTATGAGACTTTATTCCACTTAGTAAAAAAACACCCTGTTAAAATTCGCAGAAGGAACAACCTCTGGTCCACAATAGCATAAAACATGAACAAGTCTGCGTAAGACGGCAGAATGCGAAAATTCAACAGTCAGGACTGTCGCACCGCCAGCATACAAAACAGTCATCCATCATCGAGATGCCCTCTTGACAGAACCCAGAGAAACAGAAGCGGCATCTTTGACTTAGTTGCCTCATCCGTCAATTACAGTCCTGGCATGCAACTGCCCGTATGCACTCAGGGCCAAATGAACGGTCTCCACGTCTGCACTCGGGCCAGATCGGCGAATCTCACCCTGCTCGACAGTGAACGCTTGTGATCGCAGCCGACACGACAAGGCGAGGGCATGCGTTCGTCTCAGTGACCCAGTGAACTTGGGTGCAAATCTCACGTACCCCAGACGCAACTTTGGAGCACGGCTGATCGACTATGACAAATAAGCCAGGAATAGTCACTTTATTTACACCAATCACAGCAGGCTCCCAAATATTAGATGCCGGCTGCGAGACCGGGGTTGGAGGAGAGGAGGATTTCGTTTCAGCCCCCCACCCCTCGCCAAACCCAAAGAGGAGCGTGCAAGCCATCACCGCTGTCCAGGTCACATGATGTCCTAGTTGATGGATGAAATGATATGCAGTAGAAAGGAGAACGTAATAGTTCACTCCACATTAGGCCGTTTTCCAAACTCTGCCCTGTAGTAAAACAGGCCTGCACCATCGTCTCAGTTCCTTCTGCCCATCCCCCTAAAAGTAAGAGTTCACACCTTCCCGGAGTTGAAGGGAATACGGTTGACAAACTAGTGCACCTCTTTCGTTTCCCTTAACGACGACGAGACGGACAAGCACTCACCAACGCTTCGCAGGTCTGTGATGGTGATTTTCCCCCGCCAGTTAGACATCCGAGAGGAATACTGCGTTCGCAGACACTTTTCTCCTTGTCCGCGACTTGGTGACACACAGTGACGGGAAGGCTGTCGATGAACCTATTTTCGAGAGAAAAAAGAACAGTCAAGAGAAGGCGCAATGGGTAGACAGGAGTTTATTTTCGAGGACACAGTTGCCTCTAGACCAGCCATAATTTCCTTGAATACACGATGTGTAAAGAGTGACGAATGCTCAAGGCAGGAAAAGTTGCTTGTGCTACATCTGCTGGACCGTATTGGGGTGGAAAACAAAAATCCGCCCGACTTGTGGGTGCAACGTGGCTTACTGAGGATGGTAACTGGGTCCGAAACGACTCGACCCTTCAGACTTCCTTTCGTGTTTGAAAATTAGTGACACAGTGAATGACCAAAATCATGAAATGTCTAAATCGGTATTGGAGTTGGAGGTGCGGCATATATTTGATGTGGTTAACTTTGTTTTTTTTGGAATTGACTGGAATCCCAGAAAGCCCTTTTCTAAAGAATTCATGTTAGGTCTGTTTTATTGAGGGAAAACAGGCCAAGATTAGGCAAGATTTGACGTTTCCGGATGTCCACGTAATTTCTTATGCTATTAAGCATCACCTATTAAAGCCCCTTACTTGCGCGTGTTGAACATTCGTATAACCAAGAAAAATGTCAAAAAATCCATTCTGGAAACGGAAATTTTGATTTTGAGTTCATGAAAATCAGGTCAAGACAGGTATGTAAAAATTTATTTTCTCATGAAGCAAAAAGCAATTTTCTCTTTACAAATCCTATTTGGTAAAATTGTAATTCCTAATATCGTTAAACGCAGTAATAAGCCCGTTTGGCAGCATTTGTTTCACTGCACAGGGAATTAGTAGGCGTAAACACGTATACATAGATTGTGCGCTATATGCTGCCACTTTTCTGTGCCACGCCGTGCAACAAAGATGTCGAAGCAATTCCTATTGGCAGTCGATTTTGAGCGCATACGAAAATTGGCAGCCGAAGGGCTGCAGCGTTGATCATTAGCTAGTATTTTCAATATTGGCCGGATCACTCTGTGGAGGATTATTAATAATAAAATAGTGGCAAGAGCAAGGCAAGGTGGATCAAAACGGTCTACAATAAAAGCAAGACGACGATTTCACTCGTCAAACACTTAAAAAGTATCCTTACAAGCCCCTAGAGGTCATTCGCAGGAAACACCTGTAGGTGTTTTCCTTGCTCATAATTAGAAAAAAGATGAAAGGATTCAACCTCCACCAGCAAAACGTCATTAAAAGGCCATTTTTAAATAGAAAACCTATTAGAGAACGTTTTTGTTTATTCTAAAATAAATTGGTCACAGACATACATTTTGGGAAAGCATTTACTTTTGCGATGACGTCTTATTTTTGTGGGGAAGGACCTCCCACGAGAGCACACTGTGCTAACACTAACCTTCAAGAACTGTCGACACCTGATGGTTTGGACTGCCTTCGAATTCGCAAAGCGACCAATCTGGCGTTTAACAACGAAGACGACAAACACAGCCTTCGGTTACAACGGCATAGATCGACGTCGAATAAACACTGTAGTGTTACAGGATAATGCCCCTGTTCGCCGCTCCAAGGACGAATAATTCCAATTCTAATATTTTGGACCACAGCCAGTCTCCCCACCTGTGATCTTCGAGGCATTTTTATTCCCGCCAACAGCCCGGACACGAATCCAATTGAAAATCCTTTCGAATCAGTCAAAAGGAGTTGGGACAAGGCAGAAAAACACCTCTTAAAGCAGCGAAAATTGGATTTTGTACTTCATAATTATATGGACCGAACCATTATAGACAGCTTAGTAGTCTTTACGACCCCCCCCCCACAACTTACGGCAACTTGAAAAGCCAAATGACAATCGACAAACTACTAATAAGCGGTACTTATTACTGTTTTTCATAATTTTGGCGCTGTATGACATCTTCTTTCTCTACCGGCAGCTATATTAGGCCGTAAATAGTCGACCTGTGATAAAGTCGTTCTTTGATTTGGTAGTTTTTCGTAAAATAAATTATCTGTGAATTAAGTGAGCCTGGTAGGCATCTGGTGGATTCTAGGTGAATAACTTAGGAAATCCTGCCTGGGCAGTCAACTTAATGCATCAGATTTGATGGACTCCAGACGTTGCAGTAGGTTGGGCAGGTACCTTGACCCAAATGTGATTAAACTCGCGTCGTCTGGCGGGGCCTCGTATCTCAATTGGTTAGAGCATTGGCTGTACTAAAGCCTTCCCCTTACCGCGTGGGTTCGAATCCTACCGAGGCGCTGAGTTTTTCACAGTTGGGTCAATATGAATTATTCAAAATCTGCCAAAATATCTATGTATTTCTTGGTCAATAAATGTTACTGGCATAAACCAAACTTAGCCTTGTTTTGAGGCTCCGTCATATCTTTAACGTAATATAACTTTCGTGGATACGAGGTGGGTGGGCGGGTGGGTCGTGCGCTACAGCAGTTCGTAGTTCGTGACCTCTCATGAGATAAGGCCACATGGATTCGCTGTTTTAAGAGGCCAGGTCTTTTTTGTATCTGATGGGTTGATACTCAGTATAGCTTCTGAGACTTGTACCTACAACGGGCAACGCGGCAGGTGCGCTGGACCAATACGGGGACCAGATTGGGGCACGACACGCGTCAACCGAGTTGTACGGAGTCCGCGCATCATCGACGGTGTGGTGGTACGCCTGGGCACAGGCCGGCGCCATGCCAGCCACTTGCGTCCCATCCCTGAATAAGATAAATAACCGACTTCAACAGTGGCCTGGTGTTATTTGGACTCCGTTTCCACGGCACGCAGCGCTACAGACCAGCTGAAGTGCCTTTAAACTATCACGGTGCGGTAAAAGTTGTGGCTTAGAGGGATGCCCAATGACGACATAGCTCAGTCCGGTCAGAATGGACAGTCAGGCAGCAATGACACCCTCTTAATGTGGTCTCTATGGCACTCTCACTCAGACTGGATCAGAGGCGTCCCCTTCCTGTTTCTGTGAAAACCGGGTGTACCGTGCACTGCTCACGCGTGTATCGCACGCGTAGACGGGTTGTTTAGCTGCATCGACCACTACACCCGCCTCCGGTCGTCTTGACCGTGTCTTGCCACCTGGCGCGGGCAGACGAGAGAGTAGAAAGTGCGGTAGACGCTGCGCAAGCCACCGTTTCTGAGCCCACTATGCTGTAGGGCACACGGTGGACAGCGTCGTTCACGACGGTAGAACTGGCGAGAGCTTTGAAATGTCGTTTGCGTCTTTGGGTGTTTTTAAAAGTAAGCTGATACCATACTAACAGCATAGGTACTAGCTAAAAGCCCATACACGCGTGTTTCGCCGATATTCTACCGCTGCGTGGCGCAGCTGCGAGGGGTTAGGCTCGTCAATGGGTCCCCCTTGAATAAACTGATCTACTCCAATTTCGTTGATAAGTTCTGCGGAAATTTAAAAATGACAATTTTTAAATTGGAGTATCTACCAGAAAACAGACGGGAAATGCTGGGGGAGCCATTGACGAGCCGAATCCCCCGCAGCTGCGCCATACAGCGGCAGAATATCGGCGAAACACGTGCGTATGGGCTTTTGGCTAGTACCTTTGCTGTTAGTATGGTATCACCTTACCCTAAAGTATACTACTAGCTGCCTGTCGGCAGTTAATGAATAGTACGCGGTTACCCGCTGTGGCTGATGGACTTTGGCCCAAATATTCATAAATAACATTCTCGGTCTGAGCCTATAGACCTTGAATAAACTAATCTACTTCAAGTTCGTAAAAAATTTCTGAGGAAATTAAAAAGCGACAGTTTTAGGGGTTTTATCCAGCGTTTGTTCACTGGAAGCATCCTATTCATCATTTTCTAAAAGCGAAAAAGACTACAACAGAGAGGATGCTGAAAACGACCTTGGACGACTGGTGTGCGTTGGGAGTAGGGTTAAGTATTTCCCGCGAGGATGCGAGAAGTAACTTTAGGCCATGCTCTATGCCTATCATTGGGGCGATAGTGGGGTAACGTTAATAAACTATCCTGGAGACAGAAAAGAATAGGAACAACCCCGTTTTTTCCAGTTTAAATTGGTGCTTACTGACCAACTGGACCGGGATTTGGACCCCGGGCACCCCGCGGTCCAGCGTTGGCTAACGGCGGCCAGTAGGCCCATTCAGTCTTACTCTTCTACGTCAAGACCTGTCGACTGCACTTACCAGCACCCAAATGATCTTTACTACCGGCCTGCATTGGGCTCCAACCAGTAGCTCTCAGGACCCAGTGCATACTCCGCATGGGTGGAGAGTTCATTGGTTAATGAGAGCGCGGCGTACAATGAATGGCACAAAAGCTATTTAGTGCCTCGAGGGTAGACGCGTCATTCATTATCGGTTGGAGGGAACAATCGCTGATCGAGCGCACGTGGGTGCAGGGAAATTAGAAGAGGGACGCTCGCGTTGCAGAACTCTCGAGCCTCGTCAGCAGTTGCAGGGCAGAATACCGTTGTTTACACAGCCTGTGCCAAAATTTACCCTTTACCAAGGCTGTTTGGCTCAGTTTGTTGATCAGCATTAATTTTTACACTGGTCACTAGGAATGACTTTTGAGAGCAGTATCAGAGCAATTTTCTACCTCCGCAACGGTTAGAGAAAAATAGAATGTAAACGCGTCATTCGTTATCGGCGGGAGGAAACAATCATTGATCGTGCTCATGTGGAAAAGCATATGAGGGGCTGCTTGTCGTCAACAAGCCGGGGACAGGGGAAAACTGTGAGAAAGACAGTGTGGGGGGGGGCAGACAACACCCACTTCGTGACAAAACAATGCCAACTCCGCGGTAAACATACGATATGTTCCACGCAGTAGCTGCGGTAGCACGCTCAACTTTCAAATGCTTAGGAAAATGAGGCATTGTGCACCGTTTGTCGAGATGTACTTCTAACAAAGACGGGAGACATTTGAACGACAATTTTAGTTTTTTTGCTGTCACTAGTAAAGCTACACGATAAATGACTACAGACGTTTCTTGCAGTGACAGAGGGTCTTTCGGCAACGTAACTTGGCGTCGGATGATCGCCTCCAGTCGATAAACAAACCCAAGACAGGGCGGCGCGACATGGTGGCACTCGTCAAGACTTGGGCGGTTATATCCCTCGAAGTGACGAAGTTGTGCGGGTAGTCATTCGCTCTGAGCACGTGCCAAAAGCAGTGTAATTTAACACCGTATCCCTTTACAAAAATTTTAGCGGCTAGCTTAGTGGTTATTGAAGTTTAGCACTTGCATCATAGCTGCCGTTTTCTCGAACATTTTTCGATAAGCAAGGCCGTGAAGTAATGCCGGCCGGCTGTTCAGTTCCTTCACCAGAGTTAACTGTATGTCTGGGAAGACGGCTTTTAGGGGGCTGTAATCAAGTTACTGAGAGGTGACTGGCAAGACCTCACGAAGCAGAATGGGGTTGGCAGTGGAAAATTCAGGTGCAACATTGTCAATCGACCAACGCATGGGGAGGGAGTCCAAGAAGCAGTGTCAGCCTATGGCCTTTTCACTGAGCCCAAAGAAAGTGCTTCCCTCCGGTCCATCGTACCACTAAAAAGAACTCCAGCTTGCGGGTTTGATAAGCTGTTCTTTTAACTCCTAAACTTTCAGACCGCTTACCCAGACATCACAGTTAGTTTGTCGGCAA
Organism: Spirometra erinaceieuropaei; assembly: GCA_902702965.1. Taxonomy (NCBI): domain Eukaryota; kingdom Metazoa; phylum Platyhelminthes; class Cestoda; order Diphyllobothriidea; family Diphyllobothriidae; genus Spirometra; species Spirometra erinaceieuropaei. Next base: position 785,517 of record CACRXP010000140.1, read on the forward strand.
ATTGTTCGAGAATCTAAAGGGTTTAATCGCCTGCCAAACTACGGACAGTGCACAAGAGATGCTATAATAAACCTATCCTATATTTTGACACCATGTTTCCCTTTACCTCAATTCTCAGGGAGTTTGGGAGCTCCGAACACTGAAGCACCTCTGGAAGAGAAACATGAAACGAGGAATGCCCTTGGGCGCGCCTGAGTCAAATAATTCCCAAAGTAGTTAAAATTCACTGTCGTGCCCAAACGCCATCACTGCCGTCATTTTAAACCGGCCTTAACAAATACGGCCAAACAAAGCAAACGATCATGAACGTTGGCGAGGCCAGGATATCTGACATGTGTCGTGTCTCTTAGAGGGCTACGAATAAAATTTACTCCATGCAACGGAGCCGATTGTGCGCACTCTGTTTTCAGGAGACGACTTCTCGAGTTTGGCCCTGATTCGTGCAGAAACATTTCATCTGACCGTTGCCGACTTCAGGGAAACTACGCCAGATATGAAATACGGTGATTCCAGGGAGGAGGGTGAACCATGCGTTGTTCTGTCGCAGATCAGCGCAGCACGTGCCTCACCTGTTAGCCATTGTCAGTGTTGAGAGCATGGTAAACGTCAGCTGACAAAGGCGTTGACGATGCACTGACACGCGTTATTCATTTTCACTTTTTTCCTCTCCAAATTTACTGCGATGAACACAAGGAGAAGTATCTGAAATAAAACTGGACTTCAACAAATGATACTACCCAGAGTGCTAATTAATCAGTTGGCTCGAGTTTAAATTCAAAGTGTTCCGGCATCTGGCACCGGGCACTAAAAGTAGCCGCTCCGGTGTAACTGTTTTTCCAGTAGAACTTCCAAAAAGTCAATGGTATTAGTCAGCCCACCCACTCACAGTCCCCCCCCCCTTAGGTGTTGAAGAGCAACAACGCCAGCACCAACAACAATGACGACACTGAGAGAAGTATGTTGTGCTAAATGAGCTTTCAAAACAAACGGAAGAGCCCCATTCAACTATGGAATAAAGAAGAGTATAGGACGAAGCAAAGAGCTTACCAGTGTCGGTCGTAGTAGCTCTTGATCCCACTCAGTAGGTCATTGTAGGACGAGACGTACTTGTTAGATGTGTCCTTGTACTGCTTGACACACAATGCCTTACATTCCACAGGTTCAGCAAAACTGATCTATGGAAAGGCAGAAGCAACAATTTAGTAGGTATTCTCATGAGCACGCAGAGCAGGCATGATGCCCGAAATCTAGAAAATTCAGTGCACCATTTATCGGCATAGCAGGCTGCGGAAAGGCCATTTTCTCATATAGAATACTATTTACGTTATTTCGTCAAAGAAAATGCTAACAATTTTTAGTGAAAATCAGTGTTACCTTACATTCGGGCGATTTTATATGCTAATAACTGTCTTAAATCTATCTGCGCATTTGTAAGCATTTCTCGAGAAAGATCTACCAGAACAACCGTCGACAACTTGAAACTTTGTTTTTTCAACCCGCGTGAATCAACCTAGAGATGTGGGTAAGCACTTCTTCAGAAAACCGGACATTTTACTCCCTTTAAGAACGTTTGGTTTGTAAATCCGTGTAACCTTATGTCTAAAAAATTGTAATAACGCCTACAGTCAATCTATTGTCTGAAAAACGCTCGTGACTCCCAGGAATATGGAAGTATTCCATGGGAAACCGCTGGATGCTTACCACTGAGCGGGGATTTTAACTTTCGGAAATTTGGCAGAATACTCTTTGTAAGGACAATCTCCTAACGTTGCGCAAGTAGATCGATTCGGCGAAGAATTAACTGTTGGGAGTATAATATTTACACGGCCACTCCGTAGTTCACTAAGCGACATATCGAGGTAACTGATTTTACCTACTTTTCCTTATAGAGATCAACCGAGGACTCCTCGTTCCTCAATTTCCTCAGCTACTACTAGTAAGTCTGCCTCTTACTTTCGCACGCCTCGCGCGGGTCACGAGTGGTTAGCTAGGAGAGTAAGGTGTGAAAACCCACTGTGGCAGTTGTATGGGTGAGGTTCACATGCCACGTCCAAACTCCTTACGTTGGAAAGACGTATATGCGCGTATGCCGTGCATGCCAAAATTAGGAACATCAATTTCGAAAACAAACAATACAAGAAAACGTGTCAAGAGGTAAGTTGTGCTACTCAGTAAACAACCACAGCCTCGTGAAACATGAGGAAGTCACAAATACCTGGAAACCGGTAGTTGATAAACGCTGACCAAACACAATTTCCCCAAAATTTTCTGCAGGTTTGTAGGTTCCCTCGGCGGTACATTGGTCAAATCTGTTAAACTTAGTCATCGTCAAAAGAGTAACCTACTTTTCGGGCGAGTAAGCTACGACTGAAAAAGCGGAATCCATGCGGGCAGCAAAAACATCGATTCTTGACTACAAAGAGACATATGAAGATATACATTACAAACCTCGCATTTTCCTGGGATCGCAGTTTTGCAGTATGTAGAAGGGACAAGCCCTGGGATAGCTCTCACTGACAAAACTTGAAGAATGAGAAGGAAAGGCACAACCGTCATCCTCTAGGGTTCTACCGTCGGACTCTGTGAGACGTACACACCTCTTCGTTCTGCTATTGGCCAATCTAAGCAGCGCACTAAGTATGCTCGTCTGTCATGATTAAGTCAATGGCATACTTTGTGCAGCGATTGACAGTTATTATGAGCGGTCACTTAACCATGCTAGCTAAAACGTTGAGGAAGGGTTAGTAGACAGGATAAACATGAATCTCATTGTTGATTCAATGCCCAGTAGATTTTCGAGAACTGCCGTCACATAAATGCGTATTGTCCATCCCCATGAATCTCTAATAGTCCGAAATCTGGGAAAAGCATTCGAATTCTGAAAGGCGGAATAAATATAGATATTTTTGTCGTAGGGAAGGTCACGCTATTAAGGGAACGAGTCTCTTGCCCTTGGGCTTCCTATTTATATTCAAAAATAGCCATAGAATCAACTTTCACAGCAGTAATTCCGAAAATCGTAAGGTCATCGGTAGATGTGAGTCGGGCGCAAACTGCCGCTATTAACGCAATATTAGTTACATGTACAGTCGATCCTCAGAAAACGATTATCGAGGTTAAATTCTAATCTTTGAACAGTTCCTGAAAGGCCACCGCTTCAGATAGTCCGTCCCATGCTCCAACGACCGCCTGCGAGAATGCGTCTCGTTGGCCGATCGTAAAGACTAATCTCTTCTACAATACAAACGGATGAGTGAGCAGACGGTCCGTCCCAGGTTATTCAAAGAAAGAATTAAACTCTATGCCACGCCACACGGTTTCTGACAGTGCGGTAGGTTTGAATAAAATCGCGCGCAGTCGCATGAAATTGACGAGAAGATAATTAAATCCAGTCAGTCTTATTTTTTAAGGCAGATGATTAATATTCTTGACCATCTTTATTGCTTTAGCCCGCACTCGATCCAGCTGTTGATAACCGTCCCTAATTTACAAACGCCAGGCCTGGACGGCTTAATTCAAATGAGGCCGGACGATTTCCTTGTAGGTTTTTCGGAATAAATCCTTACAAATCTGTGCAAATTTTCGTCTGAGCGTTAGTAACACCTGCGTCGCACGCCAAGCTCCCATTAGCTACTGTGAAGACATTTTTAGCGATGAGGTTATGAAGTCACCAAGTTTCTTCTGAACCTGGAAAACTTTATTTCTCTAGCTGCATAAAGTATTTCTTAAACCGCGAGATACCAGTTAGCAAACATTAAGTTTTTATGGATAAGAAGACTTAAAGCTGACTTCTGCTTCCTGTTTCACATTAAATCTAGCTCCAGTCTTTTGCGCATTGACACTCCCTCCAAGAGGTCGGCCTTTTGCACGCGTAACTCCTCCATGATGATTTCGCGGCCTTTTTACAGTACATCTAAACGCTCTCCCCTTTTGCAGTCAAATACGCCTTATTTTGAATAATCTCCCACCGGAACTTAGGCCGTCGCCTAAGTTATCGTTATTCAGATCAAAATTAAGTAAGCACCGTATGACGCAAGGCAGAAAGGCACTATTGACTGTTTCATTCCCGAACATTCGGCTTCGTGACTTCAAGAAGGGTCCTCCTGGGATTCAGCTTTAGAAAATTAATGTTTGGCTTGTTCAGGTGGAAACCCTCACTCAGATTTCTAGCCGCCGTTCTTAATTGGTTGCTATATCCACTGTTACTACCCCTCCCCTGCAGCGATTACTATCGCGGTTATTTGATATCATCTCCGTATTTCGACTCCAAGCGGTCTCATGACGATCACGGCAGAATCCTCTGTTTTCATCATCCGCTCGTAGCTTGGTCGGTCAGCAAGGAGGCCTCATAGTTGAATCCTCCGTACGCTTTGATGACCGCCTCAGCCTTTAATGTATCCTCCTCGGCCGGACTAGAAGAGGACTGCGGCCGATCGCGTCTGGCTTCCTCTCGTCTCGACACTTCAACGCCGACGGCCTCATCCGGGTGAGGAATTCTGCCTCGACAATGTCTGTTTAGGATCGCTTACACACAACTATATGCTGGCCAATTCTGTCTGACTCGCATATTTACCTTTCCATGAGCGACAGGTTTTTCTCTTTAAAAACTAATAAAATCACATCCATTCTGTATTTTTCAAAAGAGGGAGTTTTTTTCCACTGATCTCTGATCGTTTATTTATATGTGACTGTTTCTTTTGTAAGGACGACCTGAATACTGTACAGTGCCTGTCAACTTGTTCTAAAAATTATTTGAAAATTTACTGTTTTTCGCTATGAAATGACCCCTAAGCATACTCAGTAAAACAATGTATTTATTTATAGATTTCGGATGGGATAACCCCCCTCACCGTTCCTTCGGGTGCGGAGAATTAGGACCACACATTTAGCAACCTTATAATTTAAGAGCCAACGAGCGAGGCAGCTGCTGAGTTGGTTAAGACTCTCCGGGAGTGCTTGCCTATCTGTGTCAGATCTAATGAACCTCCATAATTCGCCATTTTCAGTGAACGTGACGATGCTGCAACGACGGTCATTGACACAGTCGTTGATGTGAACTAGAAAATGTAAAGGCTCTAAGACTGGACCCTGAGAGAAACCGCCTAAAACAAGGGTAGGATTTGACTTTGGCATATCGACAAACGTTTTGTAAATTCTCTGTGAGAAATTTACTGGCAGAACCTTTCCTCTTATTCCGATTTCAGATACTTTATAGATCAGATATTTGTTTGAGATGCTCTCTAACGCGTTCTTAAAATGTGGAGTACGTCAACCCCATAATCGTCATCTACTGCGCGAATCTACTGCCCGGTCGAGAGAAACAAACTGCGAAGAAAAGAGCGGCTCTGTCTAAAGCCGTGCTGGAGTCCTGGGAGCAAGTGCTTCGCAACCAGGAACTTCATTGTCGCCTTTTCAGGTATGGTTTACATTACTTTACAGTAAATGCAGACTAGATCGTCAGGCCAATAATTGTTGGAATTAGTTCGAGCCCCACTGTTGAACGCCAGGAAGATATTTGCTGTCTTCCATTTGGATGACAGCTTCGCCAATTCAAATAACAAATGAAATATGGGTCTCTGAAGAACTTGGCCGGTATATAGCTTGAATTCGATGGCTTTGATAATATGATATTCAGTAGCTTTCTTTCCACGACAGGTGCCGGGAAGTGTATAGTTTCGAGGAGGGACTGACATTTACGACAGGAATGTTGAAATTTTGAATCCGGAGCTGGATTTCCCTGGTGAATACTAAGGCGTAAAACCAGCCAAGTATCCGACTTTGTCGGCGTTTACAACGGCTTATACACCCCTGTCACCGTAGAAAGCTCTGGCAATAAGAACTTTTTGCTGACGAATTACTCTCCAGGCCAGATGGAAAAGCGACTCGTCGGCTGTATTCGGAAAGTTAAGTGGTCCTTAAACGGTCAGGTATCCTAAGTTTCGTAAATTTCTTCCCTTGATATTCACTCTGACGAATTTATGTTAAAGGGGAGGGTGTGCGGTCGTTCAACCGCTGAAACTCCTGTCCTTACATATTAGACTACACCACTGTCCTTGTCTTTTTTTACGGCCCCAGCGAAAGAACTTGCATCCCTGTATAGTAGTAATAATAATTCTTATTCAAGACCCGTGGGGGTCCGTTCATAGCAAGTAAGAATAACTTTTACATGAATTTTAGAACAGGCATGCACAATCTATACAATACTTAATTCACAATTATCGAATAAGTAGTATGTTACGAAGAATGATGAGTGAGCAGCGAAAAAACCCCTTTCATATAAAAAATGAGTATGACTGGAGTAACACTATAGGAGAAAAAACTCTTGCTCCAGGATGTATAAAAAGCAGGCAAGACCGGCCTGCATGTGGCAGTGTAAAACGGACTTCAAGAAGGGGTATGTAGACGAGTCAGGCAGGGCTGGCCTGCGTGTGGTATTGAGTAAAAGGTTCGAAATGGGCATCACCACGGATGAGGCCATTCATGTCAAAGTGGCAAATAGAAAACCCGTCTCGAGGCGATAGGAACTCAGATGCGATCGGTTACATTCAGCCGAATCCAGCTGAGAAGGGGCAAGGCAGATGAGACCAGACTAATAGTATATGGCGAATACAGAAGGTTCCGCCAAGAGCGCAGATAGAGAGCATTCTGTGAGGGGCACGTGGCATGAACTGAAGAATCGAAAAAATTAACATTTCTGATAAGAGATCCTAGGAAGCAATACTACACACAAAAGAAGGGAATGTGAGCGGATACGGAAAGTTAATGACGGCGTCCTAAATTCCCGGTGGCTCTTTCTCGGTGTCATAGAGAAAGTTGTCCGGGAAGGATGAGGAACGTAAAAGTTTAATCGAATCAGCATTCAGATAAAGACGCAGCCTTCTCTTAAAAGTGTGTAGATTATCTGAAGATCCTATATTTATTTGAAGGTTATTCCAGAAGAACGTATACCTGGAAGCGAAAAAAGAGAGCGCTCGGAGGTGGAGGAAGCGGAAGGAGGTATAATCAATGACGAGTTGCGAAGATTGTATGGGCGACTACTAGGGGTAAGTGCTGAAATCCGAGGAAGATTTTAACTATTATTAGTGCGAAAGAGGAGACAGAAGCCCGCTTCTAGTCTTCGGACCCATAAAAAATTTAGGTTAATTAGCTGACATCTATCTGAGTAGGAGATATTTGGATGTCGCATGCCTAAAAGTTTTCTAGTAAAACATCTTTGGACAGATTCAATTTTTAAACGACTAGTCTTGTTCATCAGACCAAAGAATGGGCAACAATAATCGGCAATGGGAGGTACAAACAAATGATAGAGCCTTACTTTAATTTCAGGAAGATATAAATTGTAAGAAATAAAGTCACAAATCTGGGCAGCTTTGGCTGTAATTCTGTCAGCGTATGGCTAGAGATCAAGATTATTTGTGTAGCTTAAACCTAAATCCTTGATGGTGGTACATTCAGTCACAGGTCAAGGTCAAGGTCAAGGCGCGCAGCTCAATTTCAAAGATAAGTGAAGCTCTGCATTTATCTGGATATTCTTAAGTAATTAATGCCTGTTTTTTACTTGAGTCCGTTTTAAAAGTCGCCTTTCTATATAAGGTAAAATTTTTTCCCAGTTTGTTTGACAGTCTGGCAAAATAGTCGTATTTTGTAAAAAATCCATTGTAGTGAATCCTTTCCTTACTACCGCTTTCTAGTTTTCGTAGTAAAAAACAGTAATAGTTGCTACTCAGTGCGCGTTTCCGTTTTGATTCTTCTTCTGTAACGAAAAACTTTTTTTTGTCTGCAATGCCCCGCAGAGCACGTGCTAAAAGGCGAAAGCTTGCGGCCTCCCCACCGTCTCTGGGTGCTAAAATCGTGACTGAAGACATGGCAGACGCCAGCGTATGTTCTTCGCCGTCTGCAGATCTGATTAACTCACAAATCCCTTTAGTACATGTAGAACCTCTCGACCCTTCAGTCGTCCAAAAATACGCCTCTGCTAGTCGTAGCAGGCCATCAGCCGGCGAAATAATCGATCAGCTGATTTATGGAGACATAAACAGCACTTCTGAAAAAGTGCTTGAACAAGCTTTTAAACTTATTGGGGTACTAAGTTCGGAAACTGAGGAAAGAATTAAACGCAAGCATAATTTCGTACTGCGAAACATTCCGAGCCACTTATCTGCTATGGAGGGAGCGCATTTGTTCCTACGAAGTTGTGGCTTGAGTTTTAGTGTCGCACAAGCTAAGCGACTTCGCTCGCTTAGCCGTAATGCGCCGATACTAGTTCCCCTTTTCTCCATGATAGAAGTCGATTTTATCTTGTCGAGTAGGGAGATGACTAGAGACTTCTGCCGTAAATGGCGCTGCTCCGTTTCGCCAGACCTCACACCCCTGCAGCGAAGACTGAATAAACTGAAATCGGCAAAAACCAACACCAAGATAATGACACCTACTGTCAGTCTGAACATGTCCTCTACAACACCACCTGCGGCATCTGCACATCACGGCATAGTCAATTCCGTAGGGAATTCGACTACTTTTAATGCTGACCTCTTTAAACACACCACCACGCCTGGTATAAACACGCCTCTTTCGACTCCCTCAGCAACCCCTAGTAAGCCTAAGCATGTGCCTAAGTCAAAGGCAAATCCAATTGCTGTCTCAGCCACTCAGACAATCAATAAATCCAGCACCAGTATAAAATGTTTTCCTCCACAATCGGCGAACAGTGCCTCAAATACCCCGACTCAAAACGTAGCGGGTTCGCAACTGCCCCCCAGCCCTCATATCAAGGCAGTTAGGCCGAATATGCCGATTTTCCGACCGTTTAATAGACCTCTTGTTCCAATGGAAACAATGCGTCCCCCACCCCCTAAATTGTTTCCTCCACCACCGTTTTACCAATTTATTCCTCAATGATAATGTCCATACTGAATCAGTTAATTCATCCGATCGTCAGTTTTGTCCCGGCGGGAATACGTTGCAGTATCTGCCCCGCGGATTTCCAGCTGAAATTAAGTTAGCTAACAATAGTTACCAGTTTACCTGCCGTCATTCCCTCCCCCAAGTCCTCCCCTTTTTTATCCACGTCAGAATTTTTTGATGCCACAAAATTTTTTGCAGAACCGGATGGTTGCATCCGGACCGTTTGCTCCGTGGGCGACCCAGAACTGGACGATGTAGCCCACCTCCCTCAAAAACTAACAGCATTTCCCTTCAAACTTTTTGTTTTAAATGCCAGATCCTTGCTTAATAAGATGCCTTTGCTTCAGACTCAGGTTTTCGTCCATTGTCCTGATATTGTTTTAGTAACTGAGACGTGGGCATCAGCCTCCTTACTCGTTGGCTGCGTTTATCGCCCTCCCAACGCCAATGACCATTTTGATCGCTTACTCTCACAGGCATTTCATGCTGCGGCCGACTTAAGTTTTAAGTATCAACTGGTTGCGGGTGACTTTAATCTCCCTGAAGTCCGCTGGTCTTCGCCTTCAGGCCCCAGAAGGTTCGATGACTTTCTTGAGGTTGTGGATGTCGGGATGTGGACTCAGGTTGTCGATTTTCCCACCCGAGGCTCAAGTATACTTGACTTAATTTTCTGTAGAGGCTGCTTGCCATCGTCAGTGTCATCCCTAGGCCCACTCGGGGACTCAGACCATGACATAGTTGTTTCAACGTTGGAATTCGAGGCTGACGAAATGTCGTCCCCAAAGTATAGCTTTTTCCGCAATTTCCGATCAACTCGCTCAACCGAATTATTAACACACCTTAATTCCTACAACTGGACTGAGTTCTTCCTTAGTTCGGATGTAAATGTTTGCACTGCAAATCTGTACGAAATTTTGGATCCGCTTGTTTCTCGTTTTGTCCCCCCGTAAGAAAATTATTAATGTTGGGGATGAGATTTTCCTACCTTTACCCTTTCGTCGCAGATTGCGCAGGCTTTATCGTCGTTTCCATCTGCAGAACGATGTTTCTGTTCTGCCCTTGATTTGTGATATTTTTGATCGAGCTAAGAGATTGTCTGAAGAAAAACAGCTAGCCGAAGAGGTCCACTTTACCGAAAACCATTCGTTAAGTGTCTCGAAACTTTTCTCTAGAAAAATACGAACTCAGAGAAAGACGCAGTATCCCATCCTTCGAGACGATCTCGGAAATCCCATAGTTGATGTCCAGTTAACCGCGGATAGCTTCAATGATTTCCTGTCCAAAACGTTTATTGAAGACTCGACCACTCCGCTTCCGACCATCCAGTCATTGACCGGGGCAGTTCTAGAAACTATAACTTTCACTCTGTGGGATGTGACTGTTGCGATTCGGTGTTTTCGTCAATTTTATAGTCCAGGCCCTGATGGTGTCCCTGTAAGCATTTTAAAAGCGGATGTAAAAACGATTTTCCCATCCCTCTTATGCAAGATGTTTAATCTCGCTCTTGAAAGTGAAACTTATCCTACCTTGTGGAAGGAATCACACATTCTGCCCATTCCTAAGCACGGCAAATCTACATCATTTGATGACTTTCGGCCAATAAGCACCCTCCCCGCAGTTTCGAAGCTCTTAGAGACATTGATCAAGGATAAGATGATGTGTCACTTAACAGCGAACAACTTACTGAGTGTTGCTCAGCATGGATTCCTCAAAGCTCGATCTTGTGACACCTGTCAACTCTCTTTCTTTGACTATGTTCTCCAATCTAGGGACCATGGTTTTGCTCTTTACACAGTATATTTCGATTTCACTAAGGCTTTTTACCGTGTTGACCATGCTCTTCTCCTCTTGAAATTGTCCTCTTTCGGAATAGGTGGCGAACGTTTGAATTTTATATCCTCTTATTTGGGCACTCGCACACAACGAGTTAAAATGTACAATACCATCTCCAAGCCCACACGTGTGAGGAGTGGAGTCATTCAGGGTAGTGTACTCGGCCCGCTTTTATTTTGCCTTTTCGTTAATGATGTACCCGATTTATTTCAGAATGGTAAGCCTTTCATGTATGCCGATGATCTTAAAGTTACATATCGATATAAGTCGGCAGATCATGACATCGTGCTTGAGCTCCTAAAGAGCGATCTACAGGCTTTCGCCCAGTGGTGCCGCACATGGCGCCTTTCTCTTTCCTGGCATAAGTGCTCAGTCATGGTAGTTGGCGACGACCGCCAACCTCAACTAAGTATTGAAGGTCACGTCATAAATGTGCCAGGGGTTATAAAGGAATTGGGCATATCATACTCCAAGCGTCTCAATCTCTCGGAGCACTGTGCCTTGATAGTCTCCAAAGCACGTAGAACGACCGGGTTTATCCTCCGAAATTTTAAAACTAGGGACATTAGAATGCGCCTTTTCAACATGTACGTTAGACCTGGTCTGGAATACTGCTCGTTTTTATTTAGCCTCATGCGTGCTACTGAGCGAAAGAAAATAGAATCCGTTCAACACTTTTTTACTAAGAGAATTTGGGCCCCGGAACACCGACATTTGTCTTACCAAGAACGTTGCCGGCTTACAGGCCTCGATCCTTTATGGCTCCGTAGATTACAAAAGGGACTATTGTTTGCTATTTAAACTCTTATATAATCACACATTTAACCCACTCACCTCTTTAAGACATCATATCCACCCACGACGTAACAGTCACCGTGAGGTCTTCTTATTTCTGCCTCTGGCACGTACTGTTAAATATCGTAGGTTATTTTCTGTAAATGCAATTGCTATTCGGAATAAACTACCAATGAGTGTGAAAACTCTGCAAAATTTTCCTTCATTTAAGAGAACTATTACTCGATTTTTGCATTCAGAAAAGCTCCCACAGATTTTGCGTGCTGAATCTACTGATCGACTGTACCGTAGCGATGGCGTTTGTGGTCTCTGAACACTATGGCCGGTCTCACCTGCTGTTCCTCAACGCCTCTACTTTGACTATCCCCAACTTCATGAAAGGAATTTGACGTCCGATAATCTCCGATACCGTGCAACCTCCCCCCTTCTTGACGGTCGATATCCTACCACCGCCGACAGTTTTTGTTCTCCTGAGCCCTCCAAACCACAAAAACCACCATCAACTATATTATTATGCCTTAAGCTCAGGAGTTTTTTCTCACTGCTGGTTGGATTTGTGTTTAATCGCTTCCCTTGACAATGCCTGTAAACTGGTATTAAATTAAAATTTATTTATTTATTTGAAAGACCACTGGTTGGGGTAGCCTCTCAGGTCCAAAGCACATATAGCGACATTTAGACGGAGAGAATTCCACTAGCCATTTTGAGCTCCAAGCTGACATAGCAAGCAAGTCAGCATGTATTTGTCCAGGTAGTGAAGGCTCGTATATTTATTGAAATAATATGCACATTTGAGATCGTCGACATACATAAATAAATGATTGAGAATGCTTAATTGATGCCCAGATAACATTTTCGTAAAGCAGGAACAAAAGAGGACCTAAAACGGTACCTTGTAGGATACCACCTACAATAGGACTTTCACTGGAAAGTGAAGCTCCCACTAAAACCTTTTGTTTACGATTAGACAGGTTGACTTGATAAAGCCTATTAGGTGACTGGAAAGACCCAGAGTTCGAATTTAACTGAGAGTCTTTTATGTGGCACTTTATCAAAAGCCTTACTACGATCCAAATAAATAACGACAACAGATAGATGGTCATTACGAAGAGAAGCAAGTAGAATGAGAAACGAAAGATGATATGTTTCACAAGAGCGAACTGGTGCAAAACCATGCTAGGAAGGGCAAATAACTTGATTGGTCATGCAAAAATCCGTAATTTTTAAGGCGATAATTTTTTGAAAAGGCGTTTTATGGACACCTCGATAGTTCTGAACGTCAGAACGACAGTCAGACTGAAATACTGGAATAATAATAAAAGTTTTCCAAAAGTCGGGAAAGAAGCCATGTATGAGAAATATCGAAAAGAGTTTGCTAAGCAGAGGAGGAAAATCACTTAGCTGGTTTATAAGTGAGTTTGGGATACTGTCCGTACCTACTGAGTGAATGTTAGGAAGTTGGTTTATCAGTTTTTGAATAGTTTCAGGAGAAAAATTAATGATGCTGAGAGATGCATCAGACAACGGAGGAATTAAATGGATAGACTCTGTTTTAATGGTGAAATGTTTGGCAAAGAAAGAATTTAACATTTCTGCTTTGCCTGACTCCTCTGTAATGAAGACATCGTTGGTACTAAGCAAAGGCGGGATGACTTGGTGGGATTTAGCAGATCATCATTGAGGGAAGATGTCGGCAAATGATTTAGAAGCATTCACGCCACCAATAACTAAAGACTCTCTACGCCTATATCGCGCGAGCCTGATTTTCGAAGTTAATTCAAATATTTCAACGATTCTTAGATGAACTGATAATGAGCTCACAGATGGATCTTTAAGCTGCTTCCGTAGCTCTTTAAGTCTGTTTGTAAAAAAAAGTGTGGGACAGCGGTGGAAGTGGCACTCCATTTAAACGTCTTCCATGGAATTAGGTCGAGAAGATCTTCTGTTACGTACTTCAATAAATTGTTGAAAAATGTTAGATCATTATTTGAAAAAATATTGTGCCAATATAGAGTGCATGTAAAATTATTTACTAACTCCTTGTTAGCTACGAGGACGAGTCGTGCACTGGACGCTCCTATATTCTGCTAAAAGTCCAAAAACTCGAAAAAGAGCTGGCTGCTTTAAGGGAACTCGTGCAACCGTAACAGAGCTAGAGCTAGCAATACAAAGGGAAAGAAAAACTCTAAAACATCCAAAGAACAAAGTTTGTGGAAAACCTAGTGCAAGGACGCCGAAACCCATGACGATGGGAAAATAGCAACGGAGTCTCTTGTTTCTATGGAAGGCAACCGACGCGAACCATCAACTTCTCTTAGCCATTCCGCGTTTTCAGTAGAACCCTCGATTGGAAGTGCGGAAAAAAACTCGTGGCAAGTTGAAATGGGTAAGCACCGCGACAGGTGTATAAAACCCCTGACGACTCCGGTGGATCTCCTAAGACCTTCAGCGGACAAGGCCGCCGGAAACAGAACAAATGAACCCCTTGATCGTCAGCACTGCGTAGTTGTCCAGTGCCTATCGGGGTCGAATGCTCCTACCCCGAAGGAGAGGATTTTCGCTGACCTCGATATGCTTCAACACCTACTAAACAAGATGCTTAATTCGAATGAAAATGTAACCATTCGCGCAGCCTTCTGTATCGGAAAGAAGGTGAGCAAACAATCGGAAACTGTGCGGCCACCACCTCTGAAAATTGTTTTGGGTAGTAAAGAGGAGGCTAACTTACTTCTGTCCATGAAAAGCAGCCTCCGAAACTCCCTCAAGGAAGATTTTCAGCCGGACTATTCTCCAGCGGAACGTCTGAAAGCCCGCGAATCAATGACGGAGCTAAAGAGGAGACTTGGAGTGGGAGACAGCCACTTAGCTATTTTCAGGCGACGAGTAATACAGAGGAATGCGATGTTGCTTTGGAACCAGCCAGTCATCATGATGGCGGCAGCAACATAATATTGGCAAACTTGAGACAAATCGAACGAAACACTGTCCAAAGTTGCAAACTTAAATTCTTTTACACCAATGCTCAGGGTCTGTCTCCCGAGCTCGATGAACTAAGAATACAGGTAGCCGATACTCTTCCGGATGTTATAGCAGTAACAGAAACGTGACCGTCAAAGAACGTATGTGATTGCGAAATAGCACTAACAGGATACCAGTTGTTTAGGAGAGACAGGAGAGGTCGCCGGGGTGGAGGAGTTGCCATGTATGTCAAGAGCAACTTAGCAGTGTGTGAGAGGACCGACAAGATTTCTGACGACACAGAGGCAATTCGGCTGATTATAAAGGCACGGGGGTCTCAGTCCCCCGAAATCGTAACTAGCTATCGCCCCCGGGGGCGGATCCCGACCCAGGTGATTGTCTACTCGAAAGCATAAAGAAGATCACCAGTCGACCAGACGTTGTTCCCATGGGGGATGTTAATGCACCCTCCATTCAATGGAGTGATATGCATTCGAAATGCTCGAAGTATGTCTTCGATTACAGTCTACTAAAGACAACCCTAGAAACTCCTATCACACAACGTGTCCTATTTCCAACAAGAAAGTTAGGATTGAAAAATTGAAAGTGTGCGTAAACCTACACAACTCCCCCACAAGAGCGTTTGTTGTACAAAAAAACGTTCGATAAAAAAATGCAAAAAGTTATATGAAAAAGTCTTTGAGTTTGATAGGAAAATGGATATGTCTACCAAAACGCAATGAGGTGCGTGATGCAGTGGTAGGAGAATCAGGATGGGTTGGTGGGGTGGTAGAGTGGAGGGGACCGAAACGGGTGGATCGGGCGAGGACGGTGCAAAGGAAATCGGTGGTACAACTGACGGCGGAATGTACTCAATATAGGCTGGCTCAAGTATGTCAATGGAGACTGTCAGTTTTGTGAGCCTTCTGAATGATGTAATACTTGTCCATCCGCTGAAGAACCTCATATGGGTCATCATATGGGGAACAAAGAGACTTGCCAACCGCGTCATGCCGGACGAAAACGAATGGAGAAAATTTAAGGTCCTCATGCACAAACACACGTTTCAATGTCAGAAGAATGGGGGTTGGACGCAGTTGAGCCATGCGTTGTTTCAACTGCTGTACGAAGGCGCTCGGGATGTCGGTGTTTGTCGTGGAAGACTGCGCAAATTCGCCGGGCAGACGGATGGGTGTACCGTACACAAGTTCGGCGGTAGTGTATTGGATATCCTCCTTGACAGAAGATCGGATGTCCAAAAGCACAAGAGAGCGATTGTCACTCCAAGAAGCTGATGCTGTCTGGGACATCAGTGCGGATTTGAGTTGGCGGTGTAGACGCTGCACGAGGCCGTTGGCGGCAGGGTGGTATGCCGTGGTTGTGATGTGCGCACACCCGAGCAGTTTAGTGAACTCACGGAAGAGGCCAGATTGGAATTGACTCCCGCGGTCAGTAGTAAAATTGGCTCGAACACCAAAAGTTGAAATCCAGTGCGTCAGAAAAACCATGGCGATATTTTCTGCCGAGGTATCCGAGACGGGAACGGCAATCGGCCATCGTGTGAAACGGTCAACCGCTGTCAGAATATGCATGTACCCGCGTGAAAAGGGTTGCGGACCAACTAAATCCAAGTGGACGTGGTGGAATCGAACATCATGAACGGCGAGTGTACTTGGTGGAGAAAATGTGTGGCGGTGTACTTTATTCTTCTGGCAGGCTAAACACTGTTTAGTCCAAAGAACGATGTCAGAGTTCATCTTCGGCCAGATAAAACGAGTGACGATTAGCTTACGAGAAGTGCGGATGCCAAGGTGTGACAGGGAATAGAAATGGTCAAACACTGTCTTGCGGTAGGATAGTGGAACAACAGGTCGAGGAGTGCCTGTGGACCAGTCGCACAAAGTCGTGCCTGGTGACGCGGGAAGTGATGCATCTCGAAGTTGCAGAGTAGTAGTAGAACGCAAGTCGTCAATGGACTTGTCGCTTGATTGAAGGTCTGCAAGCTTCGCCAGGTCGAAATCGGATGTAAGTGTGTTGATGTCCGGACGATATAATGCATCAGCAACGAAATTTTCGCAGCCTCGGACGTAGCGGATATCTGCGATATACAGTCCAGATGACGAACTTCCCTGGGTGAGTAACTATCTGACTTGGCCTTGAGGGCGTAAGTGAGAGGTTTGTGGTCGGTGTGAACCGAAAAATCTCTGCACTCTATGAGGTGTCGAAAAGGACGAATGGCCAAGTAGATGGCAAGGAGTTCGCGAGAGAAAGTACTGTAGCGAGTCTGCGCCGGATGTAGCTCCTGTGAAAAGAAAGCCAATGGCTGCAACTGGCTATTCACCTGTTGACGCAGGACTGCACCGACAGCACTGTTGGAAGCGTCAGTGGTCAAGATCAGCTGTGCGTTGGGTTCGGAGCTGAGATGGTGAAGTAAAGTGACACCAGCATGAGCCTTCTTAGTTGCCTCAGAGTCTGAGTGAGCTGCTGGAGAGAGTTCGATCGGCTTTGCTTTAGACTTAAGAAGGTCAGTTAAGGGAGCTAGGGTCGTCGCACAGTGAGGGATAAAAAGTCGGTAATAGTTGAGAAGTCCTATAAAACGCCGAGGCTGGGTTAGAGTCTTGGGGACAGGGAATGACAGAATGCTCTAGCAGCGGTGTGATTCCATGCTGGTCGACGTGGTGACCAAGGAAATCTAGAGAACAGACGCCAAAGATACATTTGTCGACGTTTAATTTCAGACCATGTTTCTGGAAACGGTCGAATATATGGTGAAAGTGCGAGGCATGTTCTTCTACCGAAGAACTTGCGACGAGTATGTTGTCAATGTAGACATAAGTGAATGAGAGACCTTCCAAGACCTGATCGATGAAGCGTTGGAAGGATTGGGCTGCGTTGCGCAAATCAAAAGGCATGGGAAGGAATTCGAACAGGCCGAAAGGCGTTGTGACGACGGTTTTGGGGATGTCTTCTTCCTCGACCGGAATTTAGTGGTATGCTCTCACGAGGTCTATTTTGCAAAAAAATAGTTTTTCCAGCTAGCGTGTGAGAAAAATAATGCATATGGGGAATAGGGTATCGGTCGGGAACAGTGGCTCTGTTGACAGCGCGATAGTCGCCGCATGGTCTCCAATCCTCAGTCGATTTCTTGGGTACCATGTGGAGGGGAGAAGCCCATGGGCTGGAGGAAGGGCGAATAATTCCTAGATTCATCATATGCTCAAATTCGTTCCTTGCTATCCGAAGTTTTTCGGGGTGAAGACGGCGAGGATGAGCGTAAAACAGGCTGCCCCGTGGTGATGATGTGGTGTTTAACCGTATGCTGAACCTCCCCATTGAACTGACAGGGCTAAGTGAGGGACGAGTAATCCTTCAAAATGTCAGCGAAAGGTGGGCTTAGTACGGTCAACTGGATGCTAACCGAGGGTTCAGAAGCAGCAATCCCTATTGTAAAGAGTGTAGTTGTGGTATCGATAAGTTTGCGATGCTTGAGGTCGACTGCAAGACCAAAATGAGTCAGGGAATCTGCCCCAATAATGTGAGATTTGACGTCGGCCTGCACAAAGACCCACTGAAAACGTCGCCAAAGACCAATGTCAAGTGTGAGCGATCGTTGGCCATAAGTGTTGATAGTGGTGCTATTTACAGCCTGCAATGAAAACTGCGAAGGCTTGAGATGGTGGCGCCTTGGAGGCGGGATCACATAAATCTCGGCATCAGTATCGACAAGGAAACGGAGGCCGCTCGTCTTGTCACTGATATAGAAGAGGCGACTGGGCCGTGACTGGCCAGCGGTAGTTGTCGCCGTTACTGGCTGGTGTGGTCGTTTCCTTGTGGTGAGGGCTGCATGCATGTGCAGGGAGGAATGCACTTGCATACTTTCGGACCGTAAACGCGATGATTCCAGCACAGATTTGTAGAGGAGCGTTCACGAGATCTAGAACGACGGCGTGAGGGTGACCGGTTTCTGGTCGACTGTAAGCTGTTGATAGCAGTACAGATTGTGCTCACTTGTGTGCACTGAAGACGTACAGTGTCCCTTAGATCGTCATAGTCACCGCGGTGAGGACTGTTCGGTTGTCTTGATGGACCTGATGGCGTGGTGGCTCTGCGTGATGAGCAACGACAGGCCGACCGCTCCACACAAGTGTCGCGTTCCAGTGAAGGAGTGCCTTCTGGACAGAAGATGGCTACTCTAGCAGATCCGTCGGGTGCCAAGGTCAGGTGAATATTGACGCATGTCGCACCGACTGGGTAGCATTCACTGATTCTGTCGGCATGATTGGTCATTTTGTCCAGAGAGATGCTAATGCCCAGCATAGACAAAACCTACTGCATGGGAACCGGCAATTTATCCAACCAGATTTGTCAAAAAATGTCGTCGTCAATATGATGACCAGCCAGTAATGAGCGCATGTGGCGCATAGCTGCAAAGGAATTTGATCACCCAGTTCTGCCTGTGTGAACAACTCCCGTAGCATCCTATTGGCCGACTTGGCCACTCTCTGGATGACGGCATTCTTCAACTGGGT
This sequence comes from Spirometra erinaceieuropaei, assembly GCA_902702965.1. Taxonomy (NCBI): domain Eukaryota; kingdom Metazoa; phylum Platyhelminthes; class Cestoda; order Diphyllobothriidea; family Diphyllobothriidae; genus Spirometra; species Spirometra erinaceieuropaei. The sequence goes on from CACRXP010000140.1 coordinate 804,536, forward strand.
GTACGACTTGTTGGCAGGAATGGGGTCGAGGAGGTCGTCAACATCGACGGCAACGTCGAAGGGGAGACTTTGCACCACATAGGAGTAGCGGGTGCGTTCGCTTGTAATGCGGCTCGTTGAGAAAACCGCTTCAATTTGACGAAACCAAACCCGGGGGTTGCTCGGTGTAAAAGGGGGTAGATTGAAGGAGAGGGTACTGACGCCGAAAGAGTCTGTTTTAGGTTCGTTATCAGTTATAGTAAAAAATAGGTTGCGTAGATATAGAAAAACAGGGTCACCACTTTTGTAGTGTAAATAGCAACTAAATTACAAATAATAATAATAAATACCTAGCTCTAAGTAGGGGATTCTGCCATTCTTGCAAGAACAATAAAGATAGCAAAAGAGTATAAGAAAAACGACAAAGGGTAAATACCTGTACAGACTCACGAAAAATAAAGCCTTCTCCAGAATCATTGGTCGTAGGGCGAATGTTCGGAGAAAAATCCTGAGACGAAGTCAGTGAATGAGGCTTGTCGCGCACGTGAAATTACGTCCAGTTAAATATGGCCATAAGATACAAAAGTCTCGTGTCGATTGACTAAAAGCGATTGATGCAAATGAGCCCAATCACCGAAACGATGACACCAAGCAGCAGACGGACACAAAGTCGCGCTTTTTCACAAGTCGAAACCAAGTGTATATTTTAGCTGGTTTAAACAACAGTACAGAAACGTTCAGGCGTACAAGAAAGTTTAGAGTGAAAAATCGAAAATGTGCGCAAACCTACACGTTTCACAAGAGCGATCGGGAAAAAAAGCCATGTTGCGAAGAACTAATTCTTCGATTGGTTATACAGAAATCAGTAATTATCATGGCAACATTTGTTTCAACGATTTTAGCGAGAGGTGGTGTTTATGGACACCTCAATAGTTTTGAACAGAACGACAGCCAGATTTAAATGCTGGAATATTAACAGAAGTTTTCCAATAGTCAGGAAAGAGACCATTCTCGAGAATGACTGAAAAGAGCTTATTAAGCAGAGGTGGAAAGTCTCTTAGCTGTTTAATAAGAGAGTTCGGGATGTCTTCAGTTCCTACTGAGTGCGAGTTAGTAAGCTGTTTTATCAGCTTCTGAATATTTGCAGGAACAAAATCAAGGGTTGTGTGGAAAGCATCAGACGACAGGAGCATTGGGGAGATAAGGTCAGTTTCAATAGCAAAATGTTTGGCGAAGAATAAATTTAACAATTCTGCTTGTCCTGACTCCTCAGTAATGAAGGTATTGTTGGAACCAAGCTAACGCGGAATGACTTGATGGGACTTAGCTGATGATCTTTGACGGAGGAACTGAGCGATATATCTAGGAGGATTCGCACCACTTATGTCGCGCGAGCCACATTTTCGTAGCTAATTCAAGTATTTCATGGCTTTTAAAGAAGGACCACTGGGCATTGAGGTCGCCGCCGCAAAGTAACCATAGCTGATCACACTTCATTCTCCGTGTGTGCTTTCGCTTTCTATTCAACCCATGCGTCATGTCCTTCATAGAACGCGAAGTCCTCCCTAACCAGACTTTCGGAGAAGTAATCAGGGTCTTATTGATGCGGCTAGCTGCCAGCTGTCCGCGAGTATGTACAAAATCCCTTTTTCACCTTCCCATTTATCAATGTTTTTCTCCGACGACTTGTAACCGAGAGGGAATTCAAAGGCGCTTGCCTATATTTCCCTTAATAAACTGATACTGATACTGATACTGATACCTCCGTTTTGCCCGCCCCTAAATATCATCAGGATTCCATTCTGCTCACTGGAACGTCAAGGTCTTGCCTCAATTGCCGGTCTCGCCCTAGGTGTGCCACTGTCTAGTATCCCTAGGCGCACAAAATGACGCTTTTTGCCTTTATAACTTCATCCCATCCCCAGTAGTAACGCACCTTCTTCTTCATACCCCTTCGCGAAAAGGTTTTAGTCTCCTGAATATGACTTGAAAGTGAAGGTTCCCCAAACTCTCACCTCACTTTTAATTTCGACAGTTTTCTCACTGCTTCGTTCGTAGTTCAGCCTTTTGTCCAAGATCTTCCAGATGGGAATTTGCGGATGTCCTTGTTATGAAAGGAATCTTTTTCAAAAGAACAAGTTGCCGGCGGACGTGACAAACGTTCTCTCCTCAATGCAGCACAATTTCTAAAGTTCACAGTACATCTGGCTGCTCACACGGACCATTACTGTCCGCTTAAAATAAAACCAGGGATCAAACCGCACTGACTCCTTTGACAGGGTTTGTTTTCAAGACGACTGAATAAAATAGAAGCAAAAAATATACAGCTTGATCTCTGCCACACAAGCATTAGCACTTTATGACATGATTTCTGGCCTCTGCGAGCTGTCCATCTTCTAAATGCCCTGCCAAAACTCTTTCTGAATTTCGGCTGGACAGTTCGATCCCCGGATGTGTGGATTATAATAAGACAACATCAACGGTTAGGGAACATCGGTTTCCCAGGAAAACCGTACGCTTTCTCCTCCGACCGTTGGTCCGATACGCTCCTTAACCTCGATACCGCACCAATGACTACCCAGCGTTTTATACAGTGGGTAGGTCACTACACTATAGCCACATGCGAAAAGGATAGTGAAGCCTAGATAGTCCCCATTATCGTATCATGGTTCCAACCTGGCACTATTCGTTAGGACGTTCTCAGCTTACAGGTCAATTTGTAGTCGTGTGACTAATCGCACAAAGGCCACATGCAAACACTACGACCACGGGTAGCGTTTGTTTGGGTGTGAGAATAACAAAGCCTTTGCAAGAAGTTATTTCTGATGACCGAAAATGGCGCTAAAATCAAAAAGAGGTATTTATGCACGTTTAGTCTGCCAGGCGCAATTCCCCAACCCGATATGGGCCTGATTCACCACAAAATGGAATTTACGCTGCTTATTTCGACGCCGTTAGGTGTGTTTGCCCTACGGGTAGAGGGCACGCGGCCTTCCTACGCAGCGAATATCCCGGGTAAATGAGGCTCTGTATCCGCCATTCCTGTGGACTTACCCACTATGGTTGCCAGTGACACCGTTGCCCACACTGGTGCACGGTTATCAGTGAATGCGAGCTCACAACAAAATAATACGATGTCCGCATAGAATCCTTTTTACTCAGCAAATAGAAGTTTATTTGCATATAGCATTATCATAAAGCATGCTGGCCGTCTCCTACTGACCAGTCGGACATTCGTTTACATTTGAATTGCAAATACACTCGATTGAATGCACCGAACGAAACCTTAGATGAGCCTTCGTCGAAGGATGAAACAAGAGTCGGAGGCAAATGACATCAAAATAAAAGCCTGCAGTACAATTGAGCATATCACACATGACGCTGGTCGCCGATCTCAAGAGAAGCTCGGTCAGTATTCCGGAAGCGTCTTGGAAGTGGAATGTGTTTCACAGTGCAAAGATTGGCGGAACTCTTGGTGATAGTATAATCTCGCTATGTTTATTTCGTTCTTTCGACTGTAGATCTGACAGTTAAGGTGGTCGAAAGTGTCATATGGCGCCGAAACCTGCTCCTTTGTTACCCAGCCCCGAACGCTGTGGAGTAGGGCACCCATCCAGCTGCTGTTCCGCATGTCTGTCTTTTGCCGTATCGTCTTTGACTACCTTGACGCGGGTGATGGTGATTGAGCCCAATGACCTAGTCGTCAGAGGTTTGCTGCAGACAGCCAATCACCTCCGTTGGAATGCGTAATGCCAAATGATTTCCAAAATCTAAAAAGTGGTGTGCGTACCTTGTCACTGTTGTTTTCTTTGAAATAGGTGGTACAAACCCTTGGACTAACTCTTTCGCACCTTGGTAACCATCTCGACCGGCGGGCTAAAGCAGGTGAGGGTATCCGTGTGTGTACTCCCACATGATAATTCTACTCTCCTCCCTCCTTCTGCCTTTTCCAATCCCTTGTCCTCCCTTTCCTACTCCCCCCATCTCCGCTCATCTCCCCTTTTCTCCTTCCTCCGTCTCCTCCTTCTCCACCTCTGTCCGTGATCCTAAGTGAAAAGCGGCACCCGCCTGGTGCGACAAAGCAGCCCGAGAGAAGAGGGGCTATAAAAGACACCCTAAACAAAGCTGGGTTCACAACATGTGTAAGCTGAGCGTGGCCCGCAGACTGCTTAACATACGGTCGAAACCAAAACACAAGATAAAAATACTCTCCCGTTTCCTACTCCTTCTCTTCCTCCTCCTCCTCCTCCTCCTCTCTGCCGCTTCACCCCACAGACTGCTAGGGTGAATCCGCTCACATCAGCAGTCTGGAACGTTCTTTTCCCTTTAGATACTTCCAGGAGCAACCGGCCGGAACAGAGGACGGCGATAGTTGCTCTGGAACTGGCGTGCCACAAGACGGACATCGTTGCACTTAGCGAAATCCGATTCTCCGAACAAGGCCAGCTAGAGGGGGTGGGTGTCGGCTACACCTTCTGAAGCAGCCACACCAAGGTGGAACGATGAGAAGCGGGCGTCGCTTTTGCCATCCGGGACGATATTGTGGGAGGACTCTCCTGTCTGCCGCAGGACATCGACGGCCGACTGGTGAGCCTGCGCCTGCCTATAGGGGGATTCAACTTCGTTACCTACGTCCCGAAAATGGCCGGTCCTGATAATGCAAAGACAAAGTTCTACGAATATCTGCACACCCTCCTGTCGTCGGTACCGAGGTCGGATAAGCTGATTGTCCTTGGTGACTTCACCGCCCACGTCGGCGCGGACCATAATGCCAGGAGAGAAGTGCTGAGCCTCCGCGAAATCACCGGCTGTAACGACAATGGCCTCCTCCTGCGCTGAACACCGCCTCCTGTTGATGAACACCCTCTTCTGCCTGCCGGTGCGGAAGAAGACCGCCTGAATGCATCCCCATTCGCGGCGCAGACAGCTGCTGGGCTGTGTTCCCGTTTGGAGAGAAGATCAGCAAGACGTGGTGGTGACCAAGACAGTTTGCGACCCCGACGGCTGGACGGACCATCACATTATCATCTCTAATATGAGGCTCCGTCTGCGGCCCCGCAGGAGGCCACGAGGTAGGCGACCCCCAGGTAAGCTGAATATTGCTTTGTCGTCTTAAGGGTAAGGTGATACCATACTAACAGCACAGGTACTAGCCAAAAGCCCATACACGCGTGTTTCGACGATGTTTTGCCGCTGCATGGCGCAGCTGTTAGTGTGGTATGCTTTTAGTATGGTATGGTATGGTATCACCTCACCGCTTCCAACGTGTCCTCGATGTCAACGGACATTCCGGGCTCCAATCGGACTTGTTGGACATCTTCGGATTAACTGCGCCTCTCGAACGGCACCAACCATCGTCCCCCCGCCTGCCACTTCCTCCTCCTCTCCGCCGCCAACTAACCCTGACAATTCTTCTGACCCACCACTTCCATCATCCTTTTCCTCCTCCTCCTCCTCCTCCTCGCCCACTGCTCCAACGGCGGCCGCTCAGGCGACTGTCCCGCGCACAACAACCGACACTACCACCACCTCCCCCGACTCCAGGAATGAGGATCAGGACTACACCTGCCCTCACTGCGACCGTACCTTCACCTCACACATCGGCCTGGTCGGCCACTTGCGAATCCATCGCACAGAGACTGGCAAACCAGTGCGCGAAGCACCAACCTACACCCACCGCACTCGCCTCCACTGCCCACACTGCCCTCGCACCTTCAGGCATCGCATGGGCCTTTTCGGCCACATGCGCATCCACGAGAGCGGCCTTGACCGCACTCCCGACACACCCACTACATCCAACACATCCACCGTGCACACCCCCGCCCTCGTTCCATCCGTCCGCACCACCACAACCACCGCCACCTCTGTAGCTGACACTGACACCACCGACTTCTCATGCCCACACTGTCCACGCACATTCACCTCACGCATCGGCCTGGTCGGTCACTTGCGAATCCATCGCACAAAGAGTGGCGAACCAGTACCTGGAGCACCCACCTATACCCACCAAGCTCGTTTCAACTACCAACACTGCCCTCGCACTTTCAGGCATCGCATGGGCCTATTCGGCCTCATGCGCGTCCACGACGACCTGCGGTAGACAACCGCCGGTTACACCACACATCCACACACTCCCTACCTCCTCCACCACCACCATCACCCCACCAGAAATCAACACTCACACACCTCATGCACCCAACTGCCACCTCACACGCAAGTGGGAAGTCCGCATCTCGACTCGGTCCCCTTGCGGCTTCGGCTGCACGGGTGACTTGAGTCCGAGACTATCCCGACACGTCAAGCGTCGTGGATAGGAAGGTTGCTGATTGACGCCCGTTCTCGGTTTACGCAGTTCGTCGCGTTGTGTGTGTGTTGTGTGGAGTGGCGGACTGGTGGGCCGGGAACGGGCTGAAACAGCACCTTCCACGGCACTCTCACGCAAGTGGGAGACACGCCGTTCAACCCCCGTTGTGTGAAATCCTGGTGTTGTGTGCATGGGGGGCCAGGTCGTGCCGTGGCGCGCGCAGTCATGGTCATTCGACCATGACAGCCACCGCGCCCATTTCCCACTCCAGTCTGCTGACCGGCTCGGACAGCGGCTGGGGTGTGGGAGTGGGAAGGGAGAGTGAGGTCGACGACTCAGCGCACTTTCTCCTCACTATAAACAATCTGACGCGCTTGAAGCTATCACGGTGCGCTAAAAGCCGTGGCTTGGAAGGTTGCCAACTGACGGGGTAACTTGGACCTCCTCCTTGACCGGAGGCGTTCTGAGAGTCAGGCTGCAATGGCTCCTTTTTAATGTGGCCTTTATGACACTCCCATCACAGTGTGGGATCCGAGCCAGGCGTCGGCGGCACGCCCAGGTGCGGTTTCGGCCGTGCCAGCCTCCAAATCTCTGTTGTGTTGGTTGAAATCCTGGTTATTTGTTGTGTGGACCAGGGGGTGTGGTGGAACGCCAAGGTGAGGATCCGTCCGAGCCATCCACCTGCGGCCTCTCTCGTCTCCGGTCTTCTTGACTCTGTCTTGACACCGGGCTTGGGCGAGGGAGGAGGAGAGAGTGTAGGTAGATGCTACGCAAGTCTACCGGCACTATAAACCCCTGCGTAAGTCACCGTCCCTGCTTCCACCGCTGATGCAGCTGTGGGGCACACGGTGGACATCATCGAAAACGATGGTCGAACTGTCATCACCTTACCCTTAAGTATACTACTAGCTGCCTGTAGGCAGTTAATGAATATTACGCGTTTGGCTGTGGCTGATGGACTTTGGCCCAAATATTCATGTATAAAATTCTCTGTTTGATCCTACAGACCTTGAATAAACTGAACTACTCCAACTTCGTAGGTAATTTCCCAGGAAATTAAATAGCGACAATTTGCTGCCTTTGCCTGCACACCGTTTTCATTTCAGGAGTCAGCTGACCCAGCGGCTGTAGATGAAAACATTTCCATGGAGACTCAGTGATGCAAATTACGGGACGCCATTCATTCGACCGCCCTGGCTGTCCTCCGTAGCGTGCGTCGCCAGCACTGTGACTGGTTCGATGACAGTGAGGTAACCATCAGTAACCTGCTCGCTGAGAAGAACAGGCTGCATAAAACCTACCTCAACTTTTCAAATGAAGCGAAGGAGGCGGCCTTCTACCACCGTCGCCGCCTTGCACAGCAACAACAGGGAGAAATACGGGACGCCTGGATATCTCGCAAGGCCAGGGAGATCCAGGGATATGCCGACGGCAAAGAATCCAAAAACGTCTTCGCTGCGATCAGGGCGATCTGTGGGCCTCCAACGAAAGAAATCCGCTGCTTCTCATCTCCGATAGATCAATGCTTCTGATGGAGGAGTTGCAGATTCTGACGCGTTAGGCTGAGCACTTCTAAAGTGTCCTCAACCATCCTTCCACAATCTTCGACACCCCTATCCACCGGCTCCCTCATGTAGAAATCATCATCGACCTGGATCTGCAGCCCTCTCTCTCTCAGAAACCATCCGGGCCGTGCAACAACTCTCCAGCGGTAAAGCACCAGGCTCCGATGCGATCTCAACCGAAACCTACAAACACGATGGCCGCCGACTGATGGACCAAATCACGGCAGTATTTCAGGAGATGTGGTGCTGCGAACGAGTTCCTTAGGATTTCAAGTTTCAACCATCGCCCACCTGTGCAAGCGCAAAGGGAACCGGCACCTCTGTAACATTCACCGAGGCATCCCGCTACTCAGTATCGCTGGGAAGATCTTCGCCCACCATCCCTCTCAATCGTCGCCACCTGGCTCAAGGACGCCTACCGGAAAGCAAGCAAGGCTTTCGACGTAACTGGGACACCACCGATATTATCTTTACCATCCGCCAGCTCTAGGAGAAGCTCCAGGATATGTGGGCTCATCTCTAAACCACCTTCATGGATCTGACGAAAACCTTCCACACGGTGAATCGCAAAGGAATGTGGAGAGTGGTGCTGAAGTTCGGCTATCCAGAGAGATTCACGCACATGGTACTTCAGCTCCACGATTGGATTGTGGCGCGCGTCACGGACAACGGCGCAATCCCCGAGGCATTTGCAGTGGCCAATTGAGTGAAACTGGGCCACGTACTCGTTCCCACCCTCTTCAGTCCCACGTTCTCTGTCAAGCTGATGGACGTCTACCGTGGTGAACGCCCCGCGATCTGCATGAACTACAGGGCCGACGGGTACCCTCTCAACACCCGACGAGTGAAGGCCCGGGCACGTCTCTCCACAGCCACTAACCACGATATGCTCTTCGCTGACAACCGTGCATTCAACAGTATGACCGAAGAAGACATTCAACGGACCATGGGCATCTTCGCTTCTGACTGCGCTCACTTCGGACTGGCCATCAATACGGACAAGACGGCAGCCATGCATCAACATGCATCAATCGCTGGGCATAGTGCCCCTCGCTGCCGCGCGAACGGCACCAAGCAGAAGACTGTGGACAACTTCAGCTACCTAGGCGGCACAATGTCTCGTAGAATCAGAATCAACGATAAAGTGGCCCACTGGATCTCCAAAGCTAGCCAAACCCTCCGTCGATTGCAGAACACCGTGTGGAATCGCCATGGCCTTCGACTGAATGACAAACTGAAAATGTGCAAGGCCGTCGTCCTGAAGGCACTTCTCTATGGAGCGAAGACCTGAACAGTCTACTGCAGCCAGGAAGCCCAACCACTTCCATCTCAACTGCCTTTGCAGAATACTAAAACTGAGGTAACCAGATAGGATTCCCCACACAGAAGTTGTCGAATGCACCCAAAACCTCAGCATCCACGACATGCTAAGACAACTGCAACTACTTAGGAGCAGCCATCTCGTGAAGATGGATGATACACACCTACCGAAACAAATTTTCTATGGTTATGTCTCCACCGGTGCTCGCCGACCGGCGGGACCAAAACTGCCCTGCAAAGACACATCGAAGAATTCACTTAAGCGATCGCATATCAATCCAGAGACCTGGGAGGACCTCGTCCAGCACAGACTGGCCTGGAAAACAGCAATAAAGACTGGCGCAGCCATCTACGAAGCAAAAAGGATCGTCGCCATCTGCTGGCAAGTCTCAGGCCCCGCCTATTCGCAACGTCGCCGCTCAATCCTAGCCTGTCCTCATCGCGACCGCACATTCGCCTCACACATCCACCTGGTCGAAATCCACGTGTGCGCGTGGGGGGGGGGGAGCGGGCCGTGTGTGCGGCACGCGCAGAAGAGCGTCGATATCAGCAGAAGCGTACCTACTGATAACGAATTCCCTAGACAAGATAATCACACCTACTGACAACAAGTAAGTACGTCAACAATATTAAAGTATAATGTCTGGCTACGAACTACGGTCTTGCCACCTATCTCAATCTCAACACCAATTTGTTGGCCAGTTCGGACACCTGACTGGCGTGCGGGACTAAATGGAATGAGTGTAGTCGAATGTCAGCGCACTACGGACAAGACGACAACCATGCATCGACGTGCATCGATCGCTGGGCATAGCTACCCTCGCATCCGTGTCAACAGCACCTAACTGTAGACCGTGGATAACTTCAAGTACCTAGGCGGCACGCTGTCTCGCAGCATCAGAATCGACGATGAAGTGGGCCACTGGATCTTCAAAGCTAGCCGCAACGTCATTATAAAAACAATCTGACGCGCTTGAGACTATCGTGATGCGTTAAAAGCCGTTGCTTGAAGTTCTTCTAACTGACGCTTCAACTCAGACCACGCAGTCAGCTTTGTTATGTGTTTATGTGCTGAGGCGCCGACTGGTGAACTGAGAGTCAGAATACGATGCGAGTTTTCCCCGAGCCATCCATCCGCGTCCTCTCCCTCCTCCGGTCTTCTTGACGTCAAGTAGAGGTTGAGGCAGATGCAGCACAAGTTTGCTATAACTTAAAATGGGTCACGCGCAAGTCCCCCTCCCTGCTCCCACCCTGCTGTGGGGCATAGGGTGGACACTTTCGGTTACGACGGTCGAACTGTTGCATGACCAGCCCTCTGTACGACAAAATTAGGAAATTTTTTGCAAAATAGGAAAAGTTGTGGCATCCGCCAGCGGTTTGTCCTTTCGCATACGATATTTGTGATAGTAATATCCACGAATGCTTGTTGGAGCTGACAGACAGAGGAATGATCATGATTTAGGGACTAGTATTTGCTATTTGTTCTGTGAAATCAGACTGCTGCTACAGTCCGCTGTGCGCTGCAATAGCGGGCAATAGCACTTACACCAGGACTGGAAGGACAATCAGAATTCTGGTTTGGAACATCTTTAGGAGGACAAATGTCTGACTCTGTCTCTGATGATGGATTCGAGTGAGAATCCGAAACGTCAGGCTAATAAAGCTCTTGTTCCAGCGATGATGTTTCCTTCTTCGCGGACAAATGTCTGCCGTACATATTGAGGAGCAAATCCGGCTGACGGAGGCTGTCTGGCAAACACTTGTCAGTGGAAGCAGAGGAAACACAAGTAGGAGATTCGTGGTCTATGTAATAGCCGATTTCTCTGTCTTCGTCACAGTTAAGAGGATGCTTAAAAGCCAAATATGCAACGAAGAGTTGCAGGCGAGGTAGAGAACCTGTAGTGGCCCTACTCCGAGCGCCTACCGCAACATTGGGCCTCTCGCGAACGTCCGCACATGCACTCCAGGGCTGTCTGGCTTTCGCCCACTCGGCTTTCCAACCGGCCAATCAAATTCACGGCCAAGTCATAGGTGCCCCGGCGTAGGACGCTTTGACGCACTCCCTCACAAAATTGGGACGCCGCTCACTCGGCGTCCGACGTGCCCTTGTCCGGCCCAGCATATCTTTGATAGGCCAACGGATAAATGCCCGTGGAGGCCTGTTAATGATGGACTGCACCGACGATGCAGTCGGAGGCGTCAGCAACAATGAAGCGCGAACGTAAATTGGAAGGTGAAAAGGCGGTTGTGAAGAAGAAGAAGAAGATGATGATGATGATGATGATGATGATGATGATGATGATGATGAGATCGCGGGAACGAGAAGTTTATTGGCCTGAGGTTTGAGATTCTCATTTCAACCCATAATCGGAGACAGTCGCAGATAAGGGTAATGGTGGCACAAGGAGTGCGGTATTTATAGCACGTGACTGCCGTGGGACCATATCCGTACTGTGAGTAACGGCCCTCGCGATCACCGCTGGGGGCTGTAATCGAAACGATAATGGCTCGTCAGTCCGCGTCCGAGCCGTTAAATGCCGCAATTTCATCATGTGTGTTGGATGTTGGCGTGATGATGGTTCGGCAATTTGGCCCGCTGTCACCGGGATTATTTCTCGTCCACGCCCTCCCCAAGTGACTGATTCCCCTGCGCGAGAAATATCTCAGCACGGAATACGGTAACGGGGGTCATTGGGCTTGTTGATGGATTGCGGGCCTGAGAACCATGACTCGAGCAGTTCGCGGTTAACGCGGTTGTCACCCCTTGCAATAATGTTGGCCTCTTGAAACTTGAAGATATGGCTGGATTCCGTAGAAGAAGCCGCCACCTGAGAGCTACCTTTTTCCCTCCTTACCGCTGCTACGTGCTCAGCCATCCGCGTACGGAGTAATCTCCCGGTTTCTCCGACATAGTTGCTCTGTCCACAACTGCACCAGGTCCGATAAACGACTCCAGACGTTTCCTGCCGTGGCAGTGGGTCTTTCGGCCTCATGACTTGAAACCTGATGGGTGCTTCCTGTCCGTGAGCAACCTCAACTCCAAGTGGAGCGAGAAGGCGGTTGACGGCTTCCGAGAAGTTCCTCACGTACGGAAGAGCTCGCCAAAATGTAGGGCCGGTTGGATTTGGTCCCTGGTCTCGTTTTTTTCGTATGCATTGGTTGACAAAGTTGCGCGGGTAGCCATTGGCTGTCCGTACCAGTTGAAGATATTGTAATTCAGCAACCTTGTCTTCCGTTTCACTGCAATGCGTCACTATGCGCCGGTACAGCGCCCTTACGCAATTGCATTTGTGACAAATCGGGTGGATACTGTTGAAAATGAGTACTTGCTTTATGTTTGTCGCCTTCCTGAACAACTGTGGCCCCACGGCAACTACTTACTATAAATACTGCAGTCTTTGTGCCTCCACTACCATTATCTGCAGCTGTCTCTGATGATGGGTTCGAGTGAGAATCCGAAACGTCAGACCAATAAACTTCCTATTCCAGCGATCACATCTTCTTCTGTTCTGCGAAAATTCCCATATTACGATTGAAAAGTCAATTGGCTAACATATGTTTTCGGTAAATTCTCATCAGGCCTGTACATTTACAAGGGAAATGATCAGTCTAATTGTCGACAGGGTATAAATGCGTCTCGGGGGCAGGGTTAATCGGACTCCATGTTCCCACGCCGCCCGCATGACGG
>CACRXP010000140.1:832908-847592 GCA_902702965.1 Spirometra erinaceieuropaei
GCTGTATGGCAGGCATGGAGGATCAGTGAATTTTGTACGCAGGTCTGTAACGCCCATTCACCTGAACAGGATTGTTTGAATGGTGAAAAACTTTTGGCGCGAGCCTGGGATGGAGTAACTGCGAGCTGGTGAAGACGGCCGGTGTCCCTTCCTCTCGCTACCGCCAACACCCCCCTCCCACAACGCATCGCCGCTCTCGTTTCTCTCCCACTCAACGTCGGCCTCCCCCCTCGGCCCTTCCCTGCAGTTGCCCACAGCGCTGCATCCCCGCCGGCTGTTTAGCTAGTATGTCAGGGTCACCTATCCATCCAGACAGGTCATCTATCTGCAGTTTCTCATTCTACGTGTACACTAACATTTATTATACACATTTTCCGTACCCCTGTCGTTATATTATATCATATCCCTTACTTGACGCACCTTCTTCTCCCGCGTGTGAATGAGTATCAAGAGATGCTAACAGTTCTGTTCAGTTTGACCCCCGCCAGGACCTCTCCTCAGCGTTTCCTTACTTTGGTGTGGGCTACCGTTGACGTCCTCGGCCGCTACAGGTCTGCATAGGGAGCGTTCAGGTCGATACAGCGATCGGTGCAGCTTATGTAAGAGTAGCAAGCCTCGAGGAATTTTTGTGCCTGTTTTGTGCTGGCCGTGACCATCACTTTAGCGACTTGCGAATTAGATGACAATAATGTCAACACGGCCGCACCCAGAAAACCGCTTCGACCTGCGTGCTTAAGCAGATGCGAGCTTCTGGTATGTGGCTATATCTACACCCCACGACCCCCTCGCTTACCGCATTCCACATCTCCACCCGCTCCTACGGTGGTTACGGCATGCGGTCCCGTAGTCAATTCAACCTGGCCTAGTCATCGTCCCATAAAGTAGTATCGTGATTAATTGCGGAATTTGACAATCGTCTAGGATGTCTTAACAGTCATATTTAGAGGAAACACTACTTACCCCCTCGTGAGGAAAGAACTTGTAGATGGATACTTGCAGTTACACCAGGCGTTTTCTTTTAGTGTTTTAAAAAAAGCCTGAAAATAACCACACACACACACACACACACATTTCGTAGAGAGTTATGCTCACGCTACCTCTACACGACTCATTTGATTGGCGCAACTAGCCTAGGGAAATTAATTCTTTTCTGCGTAGTATAGGTCCTTATACAGTCTACATTTGCGAGCCGATTTTTCTCGCTCCGTCTCATTTCCGTGCTCAACAATTTTCCTTCAGATTTATCGTCGTCCTATACTTCCATTGCTCCTGTTTTTTCTTAACCAGACCTGATTTGCTATCTACGTCAACCTAACTTCACAATCGATACCAGTGTCAACGAACGGCAGTTCCGCATGCTATTTATGTAGATCTGAATACTGTCGAAGTGAACAGACAGGCTCTCAGGGTGTTCCATAGCAAATACACAGTTTGGCAGGAGTTCCCGAGAACATGCGCCGTTTGCTAATCGCAGGCCAAATGTTTTCAGAATTCAAGAACCTCATGTCAAAAAATGAACGTGAGGAGCCAGCTGAAGAAGCAAATTTTCTTGCCAGGGGACTGGATTCTGCCCTACAACCCTGGTCTGCATCCCACAGGGCATTTTTAAACCCACATGTAAGTGGTGCTTATCAGAACGCGTTAGCTGTAGGAGGGAAGCGAGTAGTCATATTCTCTCGTGACTATCGTAATTTAGGACTCTAGTGGCACAAGGAGGAGTAAGTCTTAATGGAGAAGTTGTCGCGACATCTTGAGTCATTGGCAGGCCGCCCCAACTATGAACTTCAGGCTCGGTTCCGGATAGAAAGGAGAGAGGTTGGACGACAGTAGAGGGACCATTGTAACCTGTACAGAATGAATGAAAATAGGTTGGAACAAGTTTACAGCCGGACGAGAGGCACACACCAGGCTCCGTCGGCGGATACGTACAAGCACCAGCGGGACAGGAGTCGGAGTGCCTTGATCGAGGGCAAGTATGCGCCGTCTGTGAATTTGATTAACAGTTTAGGATAGCTGTGATGTGTCGATAACCAGACTGCCGCTGGTATGCGTGCGCAGGTACGCGTGTCTATTCTGTAGTCAACAATTTTTCATCGGATTTATCGTCACCCTGTACTTCCATTGGTCGTGTTTTTTTCTTAACCTGACTTGATTTGCTATCTGCGTCAACCGATAAGAGTGTCACGTTGGAGTTTCAGTGACAACACGCTACACGTCCAGATTAATTATCTAACCCCTGACCGACATCGCGTCGTCACGACTGAAAAACCTACTAATCAGTCGATAACCGACATTCAGACCTTTGACCTCCCAACCGTACGGCTCGGCGATATTGCGTAGTTGTTGACTGGGCTTAGCGGATTCCCGCTTCACCTTGGGGCAGAGCACCAGAGGGGTGCCAATATTCCACCATGTTGTGACTGCCAACGGATCTCATTGCCGATCCCTGCGACATTATTGACAGCCCGCCAACAGACATACGTCACTTATAAAAGTTCGAAAAACGACCCCAATCTTCCGTACCTCACAATAGGGCAAAAGTTGCTGCCAGTAAAATGGTTCTGGTGATGGGACGTTCTCACAGTTTACTGGGTACCCTGAACTGTTGGTAGATGTCTGAGAACCTGTGTTAAGTGTTATCATTTTTGCTGCATTCTAAGCACTGTAACACCTGTTTTCAGTCGTCGTTTTTGTTTACCGCCGATAATTTGGCTATCGTGAAGTCGGACATAAACCATCGGTTTGAGTTAGACAGAATGCGATCCTCCACTAGCCAGTGGACTGCTGTTCTGTGCATGATCTGCAGGATGTCTCTCGCTGTCTGACGTCCATGCGGCAACTTAGACTGTTTAACAAGTTTAATGGCCTCGACGGCTGTCAACTTTCATGCGTCTTATTTTTGAGGAATTGAGGGTCGGATCTTATTTCGTATCCGCACCCGCAGAAGACAAGCCCCTAACCTCTTTATTTGCGGCTACGAGGTATGATCTTGCCGAGTTGAGCTAATTGGGCGTGTTCTCCAATGCCTATAGACGCTAGGAGCTGCTATCGGTTGGCTTCCCATATACGCCAATGTTTTAGCTATTCGCGAGTTCCCTAGTCCCAATGATTTACGACAACTGGGCCATTTTTGAGGTCTCCTCATTTCCATTCGACATGAAATTCCCCACAACAGTCAAGCATTGTTACCCCTTAACATAGTATTACGCGGCAGCAACTGTGACATTCCTCTTCCTGCTATAGCTGTGGGCGCATCCTAGCCTGTAAAATTTAGACATGAAGTCTGGCGGAAAAATCGTTGATGACTGAGCTCTACCACGTCAGATAACTTTGATTTTATGGCATTTGGGCCACCAATTTCGTGGCAGAGTAGGCCAAAGCAGACTCCAGCCACTATAAATTTCAAACCCTGTCCCGAAGAGAAAGATGAGAAGGCGGACGGCAGTATAGGGAGGCTTTTTTTCTGTACAGAATGGGTGGAGAACTGGTTGGCAGTCGGACTAGGGGCACACATCAGGCGCCGCCAGTGAGACGCAGTCATGTGGCGCAGCTCACATCGCCGCGAAGTACAAACGGTGTTACCACGCCGGGGGACCATTGTGGGCCGGACAGCACAAATCAGACCTAGCCACGGACGTAGTCCTCCCCCCCCCTCACGGCACAACGATATAAATGTTCACACGTTGCTGCACTCTAGCAGTCTCTGATGGTGAACTCCAGTTCGAGTTCGAAGGCTAAGGCCAATAAATCTACCGTCCCAGTGATCGTGCCTTCGTCTTCTTTTAGACGTACAAGTGCCATCAGTAAGTCAGAGTGCCATTGTAGCGGCCGAGGACGTCAAGGGTAGCACACACCAAAGCAACTAAGCGCTGGGGAAAGAGATCTTGGCGGAGATCGATCTGAACAGAGATGTTCGAATCTCGTGATACTCATCCACACGCAGGAGAAGAATTTGAGTCAAGTAGGGGATAAAGTATAATGGAAGGAGATGGGCAGGGGAAATACGTAGAACAATTGTTAATGTACATGTAGAATGAGAAACAGCAATGAGATAAGCTGTCTGGATGGAGAGGCGACTCTGACATGCTAGCTAAACAACCGGTGGGGATGCAGCGCTGTGGGCAATTGCAGAGAAGGGCCGAGGGGAGCCGACGTAGAGCGCGAGAGAGCGAGCGACGGAACGTTGTGGGAGTGTCGGCGGTAGCGAGTGGATGGGACACCGACCGTCTTCAGCAGCGCGCAGTTACACAATCGCCATCCCAGGTTCGCGCCAAAAAGTGTTACAACATTCAAACAACCCTGCTCAGTTCAAGGGACGTTACACATCGATCGAGAGAACGTCTGTCGTCCTTGAAGTTGTTTGGCAAGTATGGGTAGCTCCAACTGGTCGATAACCAGACTGCCGCAGGTTCGCGCACGAGACGAAGTGTTGCAGCAGACGCCTTGAAAAGGGTCACTGCAGATATTCCCCCCCTGGCCGGGGTTTAGGTAAAAAAGTCCTAACGGAGGGAGGATTGTTGTACTGAGTGAAGGAGGGACGTACTAACGGGGGTGTTGCCCAAATTGGTATGCCATGTCGGCACTTGCTGGTTCTGATGAGGAGATGCCGCTGGTGAAAGTTGACAAGATATCAGGTATTGGGAAGGGCGTATGAGTGCTGGCATTGACGCAGGGACTGCTTTGCTGGATTGAATGGGGAGCATGGTCTGAACTCGATGGGTTATGATTGCATCACGAGGGAATTTCGGTAATCCCATTCTCCCTATCTTGTCCACACCAAGTGGCCCAGGAAATTCGCAGATGTAGCCAAGAGAGTGAGTTTGTGATGACTTGACTCTGCCACTGCTGGTATTAGCGACTCGATGGCATTGGAGTCACCAACGTGGCGGCAGCCTAAGCCATAGACAGACGCTAACCATTATGAACTTAAGGCGCGGTTCGAGGAGGAAGGAGGGGAGTTGGAGGTCAATGGCGAGAGGATTGTATTCTGCGCAGAACGAATGGAGAATAGGTTGGAGCAAGTTGAAAGCCGAACGAAAGTAACATACCAAGCGCCAGAAGAGTAGGCGTATAAGTCTTGAAGAGGGAGACACGATCGCCGGGACAAGAGCTTTATTAGCTTGACGGTCCGGATTCCAGCTCGAACCCATCATCAGACACAAAAGCAGATACGGGTGGTTCATTCACAAGGGGCTGCAGTATTTGTAGGATGCAGTCGCCATGCTCCCGCATACCTATGAATGTTCACGGCTCCCCCCCCTTCATCACGGATCGTTGCACGTGGTGGGATGATTGTTTGATGGCCGATATTTGCGCCGTTAATTACTGCAATCCCATCACGTGCCTTGGAGGTTGGCGTGATGATTGCTCGACCATCTGATGCACTGACCCTGGTGTTGGGAAAAGTGTTCACCTGTGCGCTCCATGCGTGGCTAATTACTTCGCCTAGGTGAGGTCTCAGCACCGAGTGTGGAAGTGGAAGGTCATTGCACTTGTTAATGGACTGGGGACCTGCAAACCATGACTCAAGTAGTTCCCGGCTCACGCGATTTTCACCCCTAGCGAGGATTTCGGCCTCGTCGAATATGAATTTGTGGCCGGATCTCGTCGAATGAGCCGCAACTTGAGAGCTGGCGTCATTTCTCCGCACCGCTGCAGCGTGCTCGGCCATTCGCGTTTGGAGCTGTCTTCCGGAGGTGAAAACCGCGTGAGCCGGGAGCTGCCTGAGTCATAGTTTACTGGCCCCCAATCAATTAACAACTGCAATGATCTTCCCCTTCCATACTCGGTGCTGAGACTTTGTCTAGGCGGAGTAATTAGCCACGTGTGGAGCGCACAGGTGAACACTTTTCCCAACACCAGGGTCGGTGCGTCAGATGGTCGAGCAATCATCACACCAACATCCAAGGCACGTGATGAAATTGCAGCAATTAACGGCGCGAATATCGGCCATCAAACAATTAGCACACCAAGTGCAACGATCCCTGATGAAGGGGGGAGCTGTGAATGCTCATAGGTATGCGGTAGCATGGCGACTGCATTCTACAAATACTGCAGCCCCTTGTGAATGAACCACCCGTATCTGCTTTTGTCTCTGATGATGGATTCGAGCAGGAATCCGAAACGTCAGGCTAATAAAGCTCTTGTCCAGCGATCGTGTCTTCCTCTTCGAGACCGCTTTCTGGGACACGTCTCTTCGTTTCTAGAGGCGTAGAAGTGCCACCATCGCCCCCCTCCCCCTCCCCAACGGACAACGCGGCAGACACGCGGACTACTGCACGCGCACGTTAGAGTCCGGTAGACGTTGTTAAGAACGCGTATCCATTAGAAATACCAACCCAGAGGGTATGGTGGAACGCCCATCTATAGCGCCAATTGGGGTCTGGCCCATCCCCTTTGTGTAAAATTCTAGTTAGTGTACGTTGTGGCCCGATGGGTTGGGTGATACGCCTAAGTGCGAGTTTTCGCCGTACCGACCATCTGCGCCCGCTCCCGTCTCCGGTCGTCTTGACACCCTCATGACAACGGATCCGGAGTGAGGGGAGATGAGAGTGTGGTAGATGCTGCACATGTCTAATGTCACTAGTCGCGCTGTTCCCGCACTCACTCTGCTGTGGGGCACACGGTGGACATCGTCGGGAACAACGAACTGTCACCGGAGCGGACATCAAAGCACCCTGAACAAGGACATGTCTGCAGCAACTCTGAAGTTGATTGGCTGATTTGAATAACTGTGACTGGCCGAGAATCAGACTACCATTATTGGTGCTTGCATGTAGGTACACCCGAGAAGTGTAGTTTTGCAGCAGGCGTCTGGAGTAGGGTCGGTACAAAGTGCTACCAGGGCACTTTTCCTTGTAAGTTAGAAATTTGTTCACCGCCCGGCTTACAGTACATGCTCGTCGCGTTGGGTTTGGGTGTGAGTGGTTGGCGACGATTAATAACCCAAAAATAACCCCCAGTCTCCATCGTCTATGTCGGGGACATTCGCTAACCTTTTAAATTATTCAAATTGAGGGATTTATGAATAGGTGGAAAGGACTGCACAACGGAAAACAATTAATGGATACAATTCTAAGTCCAGCCTGGAAGTTGCGGTTCTCACTAAGAAGCATGCACGCCTAGTTAACTGAGGTGATCGGAGGGATTGGAGGCTCGTCGACAACCCAGTTCCGGTCTGTCAATCGTTTGCTGATTACTCTAATACTCATGTCTCAGTCATTTTTTCAAATTTTTACTGTAACACATCAAATACAAGTAAATAACTTGCTTGCGACTGGAAGCGTACTCTTTTGCGCCAAAGGCCTTAATGCCAAGTTGGGGGTATTACTGACAGACTTCAGACACATATACAGGTGGAGGATGTGATACTACGCTGAATTTCTCTCCCAAGTTGCT
The DNA here is from genome assembly GCA_902702965.1 of Spirometra erinaceieuropaei. Taxonomy (NCBI): domain Eukaryota; kingdom Metazoa; phylum Platyhelminthes; class Cestoda; order Diphyllobothriidea; family Diphyllobothriidae; genus Spirometra; species Spirometra erinaceieuropaei. Next base: position 840,307 of record CACRXP010000140.1, read on the forward strand.
TCCCTCTCACTGCAATGTGCAGATTTGCAAAAATCAACAAGAGAATTCCCGAGGGGGGAGACATTCAAAAGTCTAACTGCATTCCCCAGACAGCGCATAAAATAATGTTACCAGGATCCTATCCCAGAGGGAAGGTTGGCTGGTGAAGCCCGGTCCGGTTACATATGCACCTGCTTTAAGCCCGCTCCTGTTGGTGTATTTTGAAATTTTAGGGCCATTTTAAACCCCTGCCAAAGTCACATTTTTGGTATTCGCAGAAAATACTTACTCGTACAGTCTTGATATTTAGGCAAGATCTAACACAGACCACATACAGCCTGGGGCAAAACTGAAACTTGTATATAACATACCAGGGGGAAATACTTTCGGGAAATGGGGGCCTCATTCGGAGATACTATTCATGGCCTTAACTATGCCAAGTTCGGTCTTAAATTTAACGAAGGTGGATTACGGCACTCTCCCCTGCTTATTGTGACAAACAACTTCTTGGTGCCCATTATCTCAAACTAAGGTATACCATGTTCCGAGCAGTTAAAAGATCTTCGGAACCTGGGGGGAGGGAGTGCCCACTGATTTGCTCCGTGTACAGAGCAAGGCAGCTTCCTGGCGATCAGAAGGCCACATGTGACGACTGCCCAGCGCATAAACTACTGGTGACACCCGTCACAACGCTTCCAGCCCACGCTTGCACGCACTTACCAAATGCAGTCCAGTCGCATCACATCGTGAGCCAATGCGCAGTGTGCTAGCGCGTCTACCCACTGCAGCCAACGTTGACAAAGTGATCGCTACAGCCTCAAGGCTAGCATGACACTCGAATCCTGACGGTGGCCAACGCGCCGCCGCCTACTCCAACCGCACCCCATCCTGCGTGTGCAGAACAAGTTGGCTCCTGGTGCCTGTTACCCACGCAGGAGACTTGGCCCAGGGCGACAGTGGCTAGGACGCAGCCACCACCTCGGGTGCCGCTGATGTTGAAACAGCCTTATCTGGCTGTTGTGATCAGACCAACGACAGCAGTTGAACCGAGCCCACCCCAGGTCTCCTTCATCTAACCACACCTATGACCAGCGTTTGGGAATGTGCGCCATGTCTGGCTTCAGCATCAAAGAATTGGACGCTGACTTCTCTGAGGGCGCCGACCCATCTCATAAGACCAAGGATGACTTGCGCGGCACCTCCCACGACGCATCCTGTATTACCATTCACAAAGTATGGACGGTCGAGATGATGGCGAACGTAGTGGCTAACCGCGTATTTCCTTGCGGACTTGTGCTTACGAAAAGCATCTGTAGTCTGACTCGGCTGAGGAATTAGACTTAAATTTTAGTCATATTCACGATACAAGAAGTGGTTACCACATGATGGTTTAAATTCCGGTCACCCGCTAGGACACTTTCTGTGTTTTTCCCTCCTAAACTGGGACTGATGGTACACGTCCGGAATATATGGGAGGACTTCCTCTTCCGTGCGCAAATAAGACAGTCAAAAGTTGGACTAGCAAAAATTCACACACATTGACAGGCACAAAACGGAGGCAGGCATTTCTTCGCGTTTAGGGGAGGGGAGGGGAGCTGGGAGGAACAAATAGGGCGGGTCTAGTTGGCCGGAGAGGAGGTGAAGGCTGTGTTGGAAGAAGTCAGACGAGCGGTAGTCCAGGAGATAAACGTGCTGCTGGCAGTCTCACAGAGAGCAATCCAGAGTACGGTTAGGATGCGATTCGGTACGTAGTGCGCCAGAAGGACAAAAAACCCGACTGGCAGGCCGTAGATGGTCTGGACACTCGCTTTGGCCAACTGATCCTTTGCCAAGTTAGTGGTGGGGGAGTTGAAGACTAACCAAGCGACCATGAGGCCGTTGAGGGCAAGGCGCAGTGTCTTGGCTACCATGTCGGTGACAAACTACAAGACAACAGGAGGCACAAGGAGAGGTCACTTCTCGTATAATTCGGTAGGCACGCTCACCTATCAGGCTTAATTTCAAGACTAAGCATACCAACCAGGCACTGAGCATCATTATTCGTGTTCGGACCCGCACACATGGCACCAAAGAGTTGTGGTTAACTTAGAACTGAGGGAGGTCGATGCGCAGAACACTTGAAACAGTCTGTCTTCCTTGTCTTTGTCGGTAATAACATTCTGCCTATATCATGCGCCGCTGTGTGGCTGCTGGTTGGGCTCCAGAGAGAGCCCATAAGGCACAACGAAATGAGTGAGTTCCGTAAGAACGATCGGTGAGCGCCCTACAACCACTGTATTGCCTAATAAAGAGCAAAAAAAGAAAATGAGGCGTTCGTCGGGAGAGGTGTATGGGAGGTCTGACGTTTCGAGTAGTTGTTTCGTCTACCCATCTCCAGAGACTGGGAAGTCATGCGCACAGCTCTCCTTAAACGGCGCATTTTGTTTGATGCGTGGCGGAGCATTCCGTACATAAAAGGGGTCTTCGAAGCCGTGGCTAGGTCCCTCTCGCCGCTCGGAATAGGCATTGCTCACAGGCCCGACTCAACAATCCGACGGCAAAGTGATGCGGCCTAAAGACCCGATCCCTAAACAGGAGATGTCGGCTGTTGTCTATCGACTTCAATGCAGCTGCGGGAAGTGAAACTCCGTTGGGGAAACTGGCCGACGGCTACAAACGCGAATGCACGAGCATAAGTTGACCGTGCGGAGATTGGATCCAAAGTCAGAGGTAGAAATCCATGTCGCGCAAATGGGATGCATCTTCAACTTTGAGGCCTTTGAGATTGTAGACCGGGGCGATGATCATACGTCAAGGCAGGTGCAAGAAACCTGGACGTCCACCGAGTGCTCTGTCAACCGCCAAATCAATTTGCCTCCCCCTATCCGACTTTACGAAACTATTTAACGGGAGACAGTCGCGGCGCGGGGCAATCAGGGCCGTCAACTATCTCCGCGGCCGACGAGGTCGGGGGCGATTCAGGTCACGGTGACATGTGGGTCGGATGCAGTCACACAGGCGTCATTGGCGGGCCAGGCATCAAACAAAATGAGCCATATAAGGAGAGCTGTGCGCATGACTTCCCATTCTCTGAAGATGGGTAGACGAGACAACTACTCGAAACGTCAGACCTCCAATACACCTCTTCCAGCGAACGCCTCATTTTCTTTTGATTTACCACCTGGGAATCGCACTTTCACCACTATCAAAGAGAAATAATTGTTGATTACAACAGACTGCGACTGGGAGCAAGCCTAAAATCGCTTATCGGAGTCTGCTTCTCGTTTTGCCAGTGAAGGCTTCCAGGATTATTGTCCGCAGACTCATGACTATGCAGAATCGTGACCTCAAGAGTTGGAAGAAAAGTAGGAGAGTGGAAGCAGAACTACTACTGAAAGCTTTAGACATGTGGGGGGCGTTAGAAGCTAGGAGAAGACATCTTATAAGCCCTGACTTATCATAATGCCACTGCCTGTAAGGCCAGTCACAGCGGGACCAACTTGTCGGCCTCCGTAAAATTCTGACGGATATCTTCACAAGGTTCGTAATTGCTAAATATTAAAGTTATGCACTAGTTGGATTTGTCCGACCCCAGCTGCACCTGTCGCACTCGGCCTCACAATCCAAACAGAAACGCAGCCCAGACTACACCAGGCTAGCCTTGCGAGTAAGAGGCGGAGGGATATTGATTGGTTACACAGACGACGGATGGGTCCTGGTTAGAACATAAGAAGCAGAAGCGATCGCTGGAACAAGAGCTTTACACGCCTGACGTTTCAGACTCACGCCCGAAACCATCATGACAGACAGTAACAGATACGGGCGATTCGTGCACAGGAAGTTGCAGTATGTATAGGATGCAGTCGCTATGCTACTGCATACCTATGATAATTAACTACTCTCCCCTTCATCGAGAATGGTTACCCGCTGGTGTGCTAATGGCTTGGTGGCCGGCATGCAAGTTGTTAATTGCTGGAATTTCATCACCCGTGTGAGATGCTGGCGTAATTATTGTTTGGCCACCTGGCTTACCGGCCTGCGCGCTCCCCGACCGACTAATTACTTTGGCCAGACTCAGTTTCTGCACCGAGTATAGGATGAGGATGTCCTTGTACTTGTTGATAGGCTAGGGTTCCGTGAACCATGACTTAAACACCTCGCTGCTCACGCGATTATCAGCTCTCGCGGGAATTTCGGTCCCATCGAACTTGAATGTGTGGCTAGGTCTCGTCGAATGGGCTGCGACTTGAGAGCTGGCGCCATTTCCCCGCACTCCTGCCGCTGCGTGTTCAGCGATTCGCGTCTGGAGCAGTCTTCCAGTTTCTCCAGCGCAGTTGCTTTGCCCGCAACTGCCCCCGATCCGGCAAAAGGCTTCAGATGCTTCTTGCCCTGGCAGTGGGCCTTCTGGTCTCATTACCTGACCCCTAATGGTTGCCCCCGGTCTGTGTGCAACTCAGACCCCAAGTGGTGCAAGAAGGCGACTGACGGCCACGGAGACGTTCTTGACGCACAAAATTGTTCGTCAAAATTTGGGGTCAGTGAATGCAATTAACAACTTGCAACAAGCAATCAGCGTACCAGCGGGTAACCATTCTCAATGAAGGGGAAAGCGGTTAATTATCATAGGTATACAGTAGCATAGCATAGCAACTGCATCCTATAAATACTGCAACTTCCTCTGCACGAATTGCCCGTGTCTGTTACTGCCTCTGATGATGGGTTCGAGCGTGAATCCGAAACGTCAGGCAAATAAAGTTCTTCTACCAAGAGTGTCAGAGGTCGACAATTCGCGTGCGCCTTAGGCGCAAGTTTCTTATATACATAGTCTGTATCAACAAATACTCGTTGCTGGCCAAAATCCTCAATTTGCCATGCGTGCGAACACAATCTCGCATAAAGGCATAGTAACTACCCCAAGCCAGGGCAACCCAATTTAAGGAGAAGAAGAATTCAACAGTTTCCCACTGTTTTTGATAGACATCGAGTCAAGAATATCTCCTAAGTAAGCGCAGGGGAACTAACGTCTTTAAATTCACAGGAGTATGCACTACTAACCGAATATGACCTCTGGCCGGCAATCAAGGCCTGACCATCATACGCTTTTGCAGGCGTAATCTTCCGTATCGCGAGATGAACTAGACCAATTCTGGCAGTCCGGTGAAAATAAGTACCAGGTTAAAAAGAACAGAAAACTAAAACCAGAACGTGGTAGTTGGATAAAGGTTTAACCCACTAGCCTGATCTACCAGTCCGCCCAACGGACACGAAAAAGACAACATGGGTATGTAAATGTTAATGAAAAAACATGTAACACCAGGGTCACGCAAACCACACCTAGAACTAACGTCACAGGACCATTCGCAAACCGGTTACTCACCGAAGTGCCAAACTGGTACTGTTCGGAGGACATCTGCTGTCGTTCCAGAGCCTTTAGCTTCCTCTCCAGTTTTGAATAGGCAGCAAAGTGGTCCACGATATTGAGGCCGGCCATCTGACGGCGTAGATCGCGAATCTCCTTCTCGGTGCGGCTGTACGCTGAACGACGAGCACGAGCCGAGGGTAGGAGGTTATTCACGAGAAAAGGCAGGATGATGGGCAGGAGGGTGCCCACGAGACGGCAGAGAAAAACGGCTGCAAGAGCGAAGTAGAAGTGGCTGGTCCAAACGAGGTAGGCACCCTCAAGAGTGTCTGCATCGACTTCCGTCGGTGCTGTTGGCGGAGAAGGGCCTTCAACATCCATAGAAATCGTGGTAGGCCTAAAACAGACGCGAAAGTCACGTCAGTGATGGGAACAGACGGAAAGGAAGATGATCGCTACTACTCCACGCACTTACTTCGTTCTCTAAGGTACGAGCTAGGAGCTGCGTTTCCGCGATGCGAGAAAGAAGTCGGCGAACGGCGGAAAGGCGGTGCTGAAAACCGTGAGTTATCAATTGCACGAGCTTGGCGCTCTCCACGCGGTAGTCTCGAATGTGTCGTCTGTTGGCCTCGTCCTGGAGCTCTAAGGAAACCTCCTCGCCAGGCAAAGAGTTGATTAAGATCTCAATTTGCTTCGCAGTTGCAGCGATAGCTGAGGCAAAGTTGAAGGCGATGTCTAGGAGGGAAAGAGGAACCTCCAAAGTGTAAATAACGAATATGACTTATAAAGAACATTGCAAATCGACTTCTGGGGCTGAGACAAAGTCGCTACGGTACGTATAGGTAAGAAGGGAACGAGGAACGGTAGATAATTAATTATTCAACGTACAGCAAACCTCGACCATGCTAGAGGCCTGAATAGTTGGTCGGATAGGCCCGCTGAAAAAAAGGACTGAAGCGGAGTGACCGTGGACGCGGTCTACTGAATTCGTACACAGGAGACGTCTAGACAGTGAGTTCTAAACAGCTGGGATCCACAACGCGCCTTGAACTCACAGGCTAGGCAAAATCTCCGCAACGAAAGACTAGTTGACCTAGTGACTGATGCAGTGTCGCGTCCACCGGGTCACTATTAATTGGCCAGAGACGGTGGCTAATACAGGTATCCTACCAAGTCGATTGGATTGAGGGGCGATTCTCCACAGAGCGCAGCAAGCCACCGCACCAAATAGTGCCTTTGACTGACTCACTCGCGCCAACGAAACCTGGTTAAAAATAGGGATCACGTCCAGATCAGCTCAAATCACTAGAATTCTGCCCTTTTCTGAGAATACAATTGTCGTTTAGAGCGCCCGATAAGTTAGCAAACTCTGTTTTTCGAAGGCAGGCGCAATTAGCGTCGTTATCAACCGCATTGTTTGGCAGTTCGTGGGTGTTTGCAATAGATAGCGGGTTTGGAAAGACAGCAAACCACACTCCCAACTTCTCTTGCTGAAGGGAAATCATACGCATATTATGCGCTGTTCAGAAGCCTCTTGAGGCTCCTGATATGGGATCTCTGCATGTCGCTCTAGCTGCTTGATGCCCAGCGCGTCCACGGGTAGCCGGTAGCAGTATGGCTTTCAGTTAAAGTTGGCTGCGAAATAAGCAAATTTGTGTCCGGCAAATAGTCTTGGACAGCAACAATGGAGAACGGAGAAATAAGGTCTGGCAAACCAAAATGCCACAGAAACTGACGGAGGCACCGTATTATAGTGATTATGAATAGCTGGTAGATAAGTTTTTTCGATTGCCACGGACTAGCGGGCGGGATATCCAGCCAAAGGCTAAGCTGAGGATCAGGAAACAAAAACCACACCAACCCCTTGAATCGTTAGTATGGACACATCAACCACTCAGACTTGACGACATTACGAGTAGGCATATCGTCCCCATAGTACGATAACCCACAACAATGCGGACGGGCGCTC
>CACRXP010000140.1:871149-884456 GCA_902702965.1 Spirometra erinaceieuropaei
TTTTTGTAGGGAGTTTTTTTTTCACCCCTCAATCATCATGTTTCTCAATGGACTTCTAATTCAGAAACTATGAATTGCATTTTGTAAAGATTCGGACTACCTCGTCTAAAACTCGCATGCAAATTTTTTTTAACTTGCTTTGATGAGACCCCGACGGGTCTTTAATAAAAATTATCTATCTATCTATCTATCTAGCAGCACAGAAAAGTTCGGGTGTGCACTAAAATGCGAAGAGAAAAATCGGAAATGTACATGGAACTACAGAGTCCGCCGACTACTGAATATCATTCTATTCTCCTACAATGGTACAGGGTCTTTAATTTTTGACATTTTAATTAGAAGCAATAGCTGACTTGACTACACTCAACTTTATGACGACTTAAATCTTTAAAAAGCGGACGTTCGCGAAGCATCTCGCCGCTATACATTCGCAAATGTGGGGTATGAAATTAGTTACCAATCAGAAGCCGATACTGATAACTTATTAGAACAGCGCTGTAAGTAATCAGTCACCTCCTGCTGGGGATAGGATACTTGCACAGGACACAGACGGAGCCTAACAAGACCTGCATCCTGTAGCGGCTGAAGACGTCGAGGTTAGCACACACACGGTCGTATATACCCCCTAGAGTAGCTTTCCGGTTATGCAACATTGGATGGAGTTGTTAGACACCACATCAGACAAGCATATAAGAGATGTAATAAGAAAAGGGGTTTATAGTGTAAGAGGTCCATGCTACGATAACAAATGGATAGAGTAAAAAAATGAAAAATAACGAACACAAGAAAATAGCGAAGTACTGTACAAATGATCCATTTGGAGTGGGAGGTGACCACGTCATATCAATTAGACTCCAGTGGATATTGCAGCGCTGTCAGCAACTGCGGGTAGGTCCAGGTAGTGCGCTAGCGACACGGGAGACGAGGGACGAACGGACGGCTAGAGCAGCCCAAGCGATGCCAATGGTAGGAAGGGGAGGAACACCAGCCATCTTCACTGGCAGATGATCACACCAGATCCATCGGGATCCGCGCCAAAGTGACCTTAGCCTGTTCGGATGATCCTGCCAAAATTGTGGTGCCTTCCATCTTACGCAATTCAAAACCGAAAATGAAGACCTAAAGATACTGGCGATTAGTTAGAAAAAACATCAAGCGAGGCTAAAATTGCTGAAAAACAAAAGAAACTGATAGGCCTGATAAAATCCAATAGCAAATAATATTTCGTTAGTGCCATACGTAACTGACCGCCGTTTTAGCAACCCACATACTGTATAGAGTTGTTAGGACGATGAGACACTTCCCGCGGGATCTGAAATAATGGTGTTATCACTGCGTGCCAACGAACATAGCCGGCGCCCTTCCCTCTCTACCACCGACCCCATTCCGGCAACTCGTCACAGCGCTTGCATCTCTCGCTTTCTTTACGTCGGCACCTCCCACGACCCCCTCCTGCTTTTGATCACGGCGATATGTTCCCCACGGGTTGTTAAGGAGGCGCGCCAGTGTTGCCTTATCATCCAGACAGGCCACTTTTCTGTGGTAACTCATTCCCTTTGTATGTCCAATCATTATCATGTATTTCCATTTTCTTTTCCCTCCGATCATACCTATGTGTCACCCTAATTATTCTTCCCCGCTTATGTAGAAATGAGTATTGTGATGCTTCAACGATTGTGTTTAGATCGGTTTTAGCCAGGAGCTTTTTCCAGAGCTTCGCTGACTCGATGTGTGCTATCCGTGGCGTCTTCTGCTGCCACACCGTCAGTACGTACCGTTTGTCGTCCCTTCACCAGCTCAGCACATCTTCGAACAAGTGTACGCAATAACTACGATATCTAACGCACTAACGTCGCCGGATGGTCATCTGACAGTGTGCAGCCAAGAGAAATCCATAAATTTGATTTGGCTGCCTGAACTTTCGTGAAAATGTAACCATATATCATTTACCTTCTCATATAGCTTCACCCTGGACATCAGATTTTGTAACCGTTAGGTATGCCATTGTGCATAAGTCGGCTAAACTGGGCACGCAGAACAAGTGTTTGCCCTTGCGCTACGGCATGCCCGTTAGGGAGTGATAATCAAACTAACCTTTTGGAGAGCTAGGACGTAGGATACGAACGTCCTATAAGCCGTGTTCCTTGGAAATTTCTGTCTTTTTGAACTTTTCTGCCGAGATAGATTTAGGGTTAAGTAATTTTTTTAATAAAACACATTACAAAACAAGTGGACACTTCTTGCCGTGTAATAGTGAGGGGTTGCTTAAAAATGCACTTGTCCTGATATTCCTTCCTTGACTAAACTTTTTAATGATATCCTCCAGGTCGTTCAGCGACTAGAAGTATTGTCAAAACACAATTTCGCGGAACTGAAATCCCACAAGAGACGTCAGTGTAACTCACACGAGTATTCGACCAATCTCCTAATAGTCAGCGGGACCATTTGACGCGCGAACCTAGGATGGAGATGGCGTGAATGCGTGTCGGGGAAAACGGTCGATGTCCTTCGCCCGCTCTACCGCCGACCCCTTCCGCGCAACTTTCCGCAACGCTCGCAGCGCGCACACACTCTCTCTGAACGTAGGCACCTCCATTGGCCCTCCCCCTGCGGTTGCCCACAGCACTGCGTTCCCCATCGGCTATTTGGTTTGTATGTTGGTGTCGCCTCCCCACTCAGACAGGTTACTCCCCTGCTGTAACTCATCCCACTTGTACAGTGAACTACTATTATACGTATTTCCAGTTCGCTCCTCTTCCCATTATACCTTATCGCCTACCCGACGTTCCTTCTCCCCTTACGTACGAATGAGTATCGTTACATGCTGACAACACTATTCAGATCGCTATTAGACAGAATCTCTTCCTGATGCTTCGCTACCTTGGTGTGTGCTACCCTCGACGTTCTCGGCCGCCACAGTCTCACGTCCTAGGTTTTTCCGATTCCCCAGGAAAAATTGGCCACCTATAGCAAGTGCGGATAAAATCTAATGGAGCGCGCGATGCAAAAACCAAAAAATAAACGAACAACCACAATCTTATTTAGTTAAAATAAACAAATATCAGAGCTCAGTACGTTAAAAACCAAACAAATATGATGACTATAATGGAAATGAGATGGCAGTTTACGCATAATTACTGCCATTTCCAACTGATTATCATCGCTATCAAATGTCTGCCGCACAGTTCACCAGTCAAGAAGACCAAATGACTGGCACATCCTTACTGCCATATCCTGCCGGCTGACTTTGCCGGACGAACCACCGGAAGCTGAACACCATGTAGAATCCAAAGTTTGAGCCGGCCGCCTGAAATTTCCAAAACGGTTAACTGAATTCCAACCTACTTTTTATATTCTCTCACTCTGAACATCAGCTCTTCGTAGTTGTTATATACGCCGTTTTCGCATCAGATGCTTAAAACATGCACGCAACTTAAGTGCTTGTTCTACAATTACAGCATGCGCGTTAGGGGTAGTAACCGAACCAACATTTTCGCCAACGAGAACTTAGCCTTCAAGACTCCAGAAAGTCATTCACCCCGAAAATTCTTGCAACTTTGAACTTTTTAATCGACAGAAATTCATGGATATGGTCCACTTTACAGAAAGTTACCACCATGCTAACACCTGGCCTCCTCTTGATAGGGGACAAAGAAGGGGTTATGAAGGGGCTAGCCCCCTCAAAGTCTTCTCCTAATTAACGCATAATGCACAGGCATTACTCCGTGAATATACATGCAGTTTTCGTTTTAAATAAACTTTGTTTACAGCAAAAAAGTACTTTTGAACTTGTGAAGTTGTCGTTTTGACATGCCTGGACGATCCTGATATAATGCACATAAGTGTTTAACTGTGCCACTGTACGGCACTCATCTCCCACGTGAGCTGCGTTTCGCTTGTCATGAGTACTTTTACTGCCTACTTTAGTCTACATTGAGATGTTACTGTGCTACGTAATAAAATGCCCTGTTGTTATGATATTTTGTTAGTTTTAATGTGTAATTTAGTAATATCATTGAAAAGTTGTCGTTGTATATAACGAAGTTGTTCAAATAGGGTACTGGTATCCGTTGAAGCAGAGTGATCTGAAAGGGTGCACTTAGAGCCATTGTCAATCGTTTTTTTTATTGGCGTTAAGTAAACATGAAATGTAAGTATTATGGAGCCAACCGGAGCACCGCTTATATGCGAATCACGCGCGAGAAGACGGCGTACTATGCGGCGACGGAGTCTGCTTAACATGTTCCTGTGCCAAAGTCGTCCTCATTGCCAAGCCACTCGCCAGAATAAGAAATGCCTGACCTAACGTCCGAAGGTTCTACTGGTAGGTTTTCCATCGATGCAGAATATTAGTGGGTGTAGATTTTGAAGGAAGTCTAGAACGAATGGCAGTAAAATGTGGGAAATCTTTTCTGACGGAGTTGCAAGAAGTTTGCCTGAAGACGCAAATGCCGCTGTCTACGATGAAGGCTCTGCTTGACATGCTCCGGCCGTACCACCCGGAAGTCCCCAAGGACCCACGAACGCTGTTGCAAACTCCAAGAACTTGTAGCAGCAAGGTCCTCACCAACGGGAACTATGTGCCTTTGGGCATTGGGCGTGCTTTGCTAGATGAGCTAAACCGCCTGCAAACAACTGGAATTCCTGAAATGCTCATCCAGTTAAACATTGATGGGATGAAGTTGTTTAAAGGATCCGGTCAATGCCTATGGCCAATCCTTGCGCGAATCAGTAACCCGGTTATTGGTGAACCGTTCGTCGTTGGGTATATTCCGGCTTTGGCAAACCCGAGTCAGTGGATGAGTTTCTTCAAGACTGTATTGGAGAATTAAAAGGACTGCTGGATAGTGGCCTGCGGCTCCCACGTACAGGGGATGTTGTGAAGGTTGAATTAGCAAATGTTATTTACGATGCCGCAGCCCGGTCCTATATCCGACAAGTCAAAGCACACAACGGATACTATGGATATGATAGGCACGTTTTTTCATAGAGGTAACCTAAACGACTTCAGGTGCAGTCACGTGGGACTTCCGATAGCAAACCGTATGACATTTCCGCCACATAATGGGCGTCCTCGGGACGATATGTAATTTCGGTTGCGAAGGCAGGCTATGCACCATAGGGGCATATCACCATTCGAGGATTTATCCATCGACATGGTAGCCAGCTTCCCTATGGACTACATGCACCTGGTATGTCTGGGTATGATGCGTAAGTTGCTGCGCATGTGGCAACTTGGAGTAAAGAAGTTTTCTTCGGCACACAGTGCGCTCATTAAAAAGTGCAGTGAATGTCTGCCTGCCGAATTTGCACGCAAGTGCAGAACACTGAATTGCCTTGAGTATTGGAAGACGGCTGAATTCCAGCAATTCCTTCTTAACATCGGCGCAGTAGTCTTAGATTCATTTCTTGACAAGGAGAGCCATGAACATTTCCCAAAGTTGTCTGTAGCCGTGTACATATTTTCCTATCCCCGTGTACACAAAACGTGCACTGACTTTGCACGTACTCTTTTAAACAGGTTTGTAGCAGACTTGGGTATGTTGTACAATCCGGCTGATGTTGTTTACAATGTTCACTGTCTGGTCCACCTACACGAGGATGCTGCGCGGTTTGAAGTGCTAAATAACTTCTCGGCATTTTGCTTTGATTCGTTTCTGTGAAACGTCCGCAGTTACTTAAAAGGACCAACGAACGTAGCCGCTCAGGTGTACAGGCTCATTAATGAAAGACGCCTGCCTGAGTTGTCCGCAGGTCCCATGCTGTTGGACGACGATGAGGGAGGGCTACGGTCTTTGCAGTTGCCCCGCAGCTCCCAGGCCATATTACATAATGGGTATCTTTCGTCGACCCAGGCACCCGACAATGTGGTACTTGTCGGCGATAGACCGTGCGTACTGATATCTGTGTCGGCTACCGGCATAGCCTACTGTCAATGTATGGACTGTGAAGGCTGCTTCGATCCCGCCTTCTCTTCCTCAAATTTACATATTTTCAAGGCTTCTGTTTTAAATACCAAACTTTCGAATGCTGCCCGTGAGGACTGCATTTGTAAATATGCTCCCTTTCACTTTGACGGTTGTTGTTTCCTGATCCCCATGTTGCACACTTTTTGATTTTTGATTACTCAATTTTTTTCGTTTCACATCTCACAGCCAAGTTTCCGTTTTATTATTTGGACACTACTTAAAGATGTACGCCGTTGTTGAGTTTGTTAATGATAAATATGTGGCGACGGTGGTGAAGACATGGTTTCACAGGGAAAACTGTGTCATGTGGGTTAAGAACTCCAAGCAACGTGACCGCCTGCTGGAGAATAACCTGAGGCCTCCAGCTGGCACGAAGGTTTACGCGGTGCGAATGCTTAAGGATAACCTCACACTTGACAGAGCGCTTCAGTTAGCCAGAAAGGCTGACGATACTGACGATCTTTCCCACTCGGGGCCGAAAGAATTAGGCCGAGGCATGAGGAAAAAGTAAGTGTTTGCTCGTCATTAACGCATATTTGTAGGCTTGTCCGCCAGCTCACCTCTGAGTCCGATGACGACGACGAAATAGCTACGCAAAGACCCACACAAGAAAAAAGATTAGCTGGCTGGCCGACGCCGGTAAGAATCCATGTAAAAAAGGAAAGTTTTAGATCACGCGACCACTCGGAAAATACATCTAAGGGGATAGAATCAAACCAACCAACGCCACCAAGGGATTATCAGTACGCAGGTTTTTAAACTGTATACTTGTGGCTGTCCCGAGAACCCAGCATAACCGCCACCGACAAACGTTTTACACAGTGGCAACAGGATGTTGAATGTGTCCGGTAAGACTGTTCTGATTCCTGATGATATATAAGTAGAAAAAAGTCGACTACGTGGCGGAAGAAATTGTCGAACTTCGGGAAGATATGGCACAGGTGAAAGCGTCCATGGGCGAAATTTTAAAGGTCATTCAGGAAATACGCCAGCCTGCTGAAGGAAAACCGCCATCACCGAATTTGCCTCTGTATACGAATGAGGCCTACGCCACCTTCATCAGTCAGCTTGAACCGAATGCTGGCTTTGCTCAGGAGGCGGTAGGCGCATATACTGACACATCTTTTATTTGGATGGATTATAGATTTAACCTCTGGCCATCATTAACGACCGAAAGGAGAAAAAATTAGCCAGGAATCTCCTGAGTGCTCTACTCGGCCACCCCCTATGCCTCCGCTGCTGCTGCGGTGGGTCAAGAGATCAGCGGGCCTTCGTCGGCAGTCTCCTTTATGGGCTTCTTATAGGTACGTTATGTATTTAAGTTTACTTGTTCAGCTGCAGTTCGTGAGCACACCGCCTTCTCCGATTGCACCATAGAGTCACTTCGCAAGAGCGCAATTGCCTGGTTCCACGGGGCGCGAGACAGATATGGTGGCAGAGCCAGACGTCTGAACAATACCATGAAGGTAAAGTAATTGCCCTGAGTCGTTTAAACCTACTTTCGCTTCCCGTCAGCACATTCACAGCCGAACCATACCTAACACAGTCTCCGTCCGAAGACACTGAAAGAACGGGATTCTGTATATCTTTAAAATCTGCTTATATTCCAGATATCCAACTTCATATTGCCTTAAACAGTAAAATAAACTACTAAAAAGACACACTTCAGTAGCATGATTTTTAACCGTTTCATTATTGGGACGCTCTGCCTTCTTTTCTTGTAGATACCCGCTACCGACATGAGCAGCCTACCAATTATGTCCCATGGCCAAGCATGACTACTTGTACATACTAAGTTTTTATCTTTTTCGTTTAGTAAATTTTCTACAACCAATAAATGGCGTTCAAGTGTGCTGGTCAATTTGGTTCGCTCGGGGTTTTGCAGTAATGCATGAAGGTATGCTGACGATCGCGCGGAAAATCGGCTTTGGAAGGGGGGGGGTGGACTAAAACAAGATAAATGAGACGACGAGGTGTTCGCAGGAAGGCATAAACGTATGATATTCAATTTAATTCAATTCTTTTATTAAAGACCCGTCGGGGTCCCATCAAAGCCATGGATACCGGGGAAAATCGGTAAAGGAAAGGGGGGATCTTGACTAAAACGCAAAAATGAAGGGGTTCGGGGCTTTACAGTAACGCCAGACGGTCTGATATGGCAAGAGGGGCAGAAACGACAAATGTCGGGCGTTCCCCTGCGCATTTTTTCGGTGAGGGGGCACGAGGGGATAACATCGGGAATCTGCCCCAACATAGTCCCTTCTCCAGCCCCTTCATAGCCCCCCCCCCAGTCCCAACATAGCCCCCTCGTGAGGCGGGACGGTGAGGGAGCACGAGGGGGTTGGTGCTGGCAGGGCATAATCCTGCCAATCTTTCTGTGGACCACATTAAAAACCCGGGATGCTCCTTACCTTGTCCAAGAATGCATTTACCTTTTGTATTTCACGCATGACCGAGCTCCTCATTGGCATCCTTCAGATCGTCCATTGACTGAAAGTATCGTTTAAGCATATTATCGCAAAACGTAAACTCAAGAAAAATCGAATGAGCGATTGCAGCCCACTTGAAAATGTTCGACCAATCACCTGATAGCCGGCGGAAACACTCCGCAAATTACTTCCTTTGGTCACGCCCCGGGAGATGGCTTCCTTGGCGTTGCTTATCTTCGTCACCGCGGGCCTCTTTGGCTTTTCATCTTGTCTATACGAGGACCAAATAGAAAAATTTGACTGGTAATGGCCTGATACGTTCGCTCATTTATAGGCGTCAGCAATTTATCGGTCGCGCAGATCTCTATGCGTTAGGTCAACATAGTTTGAGCGGCCGTTTATTTGTGGCATCGGATGTTCATGCGCTTGGCTCCATTGAAATTGCAAATGGGACGATTGGTAACATCGCATACTCTTGGTAAGAACTTTTCAGCCTGGCGACAGCCGTTGGAAGAAGCGGGGCGTTTTCTGGACTTCAAGTTATGCGGAAAATGTAAGTCGTCTGCCACTTCGACTGCAGTGGTTAATTTAATTTACAGATTTAGTTTCTATATCAAGTTCGACTACGACGCTGATAAGATTGTGGGACGCAGAGTTTGGGGCGTTACTTGAAGAATTTACGACTGGAAATAACTCAACCAGGGGGTTTGCATACCTCATATATTGATACCATTTTGTAGCATCGTGGCATGTTCACGTGACAACGGTTGGCCTGCAATTAATATTTTATTCATTTTATAGCCATTGCAACAGTTGTTCTTACGGATCGAATAATTACACTAAAGCTTGTTTCCGGGGATTTGCTCCTAGAAACTAAAGCGCCAATGTAAGTCCCTGTGCAAACATATGTGAATTTCTTTGCATGGTAAATGTAAGCTATGACATCTAGTGTTTCGTATGACTTTGAACTCCTACAACTCTCCACCCTCATATGAAAATTCAGGGGGTAAGTGGGACAGCGCCAGCTATATTGTAACAAGTACTTTCATGTTCAGATGAGTTTCTAAATCTTGGGTTTTACAACCATTTTGGAGGCTTTTTGACCTATTACGATTGTTGTGTCCCCGCTAGCAAAGGACTTGCATACTGTTAACTAATATGGATTTGCCTTCTAGTGGCTTGCTAATCGTGTGACTAATTAGCCTCGGTGACCGCCAGGGAGTGCATCTCGCCAACCTGGTGCCGAGTGCCGCATTTTTGCGGAGTTGCCAATTATTCGCTAATGTAGTGTTTTTTGAGGAATCCACGTACCCTCGCGCAACCGCTGTTAGTCGTTCCTGATATCGAATAACTTTCTCGTTGTCGATTACGGGGCCTTCACAACTCCAGTACCGCGTAGAATGTTTACCGTAATTTTTACAAAAACTGTCATCCTCTGCACACGGTCTATTCGTTCGTCTTGGAGTAAGATTCATGATATATTCGCCGGCTACACTCGTATTGTTTTCACATACATGCACTTTTTCTCATCCTACCTTATCAGGATTTTCTCTAGCGCGCAAACTTCATGCTCGATTTTTATTTTCCATCTTAGTGAACTGCAAACCTACGAAACAGTCTTGTCTTCCTTATCACAGTCCGCCGAGCAGTCGGAGTATTTATTTTCCCTCCTGTCCAGTAAAGAACAGAGTAATTTGTTAGGTGCGCTCAGCATTCGATTGTCGAGCGTTGACGAATCCGCATTCCAAATGCAATACTGGACGTTTGAGAAACCCGCACCTAATATAATCAGGTAACTACGCAATGTACTTCTAGTGTTTTTTTAACCCATCAAACATCACATTCTTTCGTCTTGGGTTGGGTTTATGTGTCCTGTCTGTTCATCTTCAGTTTTGTGCGAATTTTATAACTCTGAAAATATAGTTTCTAGGTCGTTCATATGCATACCTGTCTGACTGACTCCTGTATCCACAACATTGCAATTCAATAGGTTCCGCTTTTTTGCAACAAGGAGCTTTGTAAATGACAGTAGTCGTCCAGTTTGCGCTCCATTTTTAATATGCGAATAGCATCGGACTCAACAAGTCCTTTATCACACGAACCTATGTTTACATTGGTTTCATCGGTTGTGGCTCCAATTAAAAGTGACATTGGCCAAAATTCCGTAACTTGCAAGTTAACCTTCGGACCGATGGAATGCGCAGCCATTGTATCCAAGTCGGCGAGCGCACTGTGTCGCATTTCGTAGGTGCGTCTGAACGATGAGCGAGCCCCATTCCTGTGTTATCTGCAGCCACAATATTCTCCGGACGCACCGTCGAGGTAGCTTGTGCCATTTTCGCGCACTGTCTTACAGTGTTCAAATTATAAAATTGTAAAACAGGGAGATTGACTTGTTTGTATTTCGCTTGAGCTCGCGGCAGGATCGCAGAAATGTCCGTAGGCAATAGAACATACTACTTGTAAGTCGCGTGCGGTGCTTTCCTACTTCCTGAAATTATTTCTTCGGCAACGTAAGGGAACCGCGCCGATCGCCTCGAACCCCGTGACAACTTGGAAGGGGACCCACACCACGTGCATTGTATCGCCATTTTGCAACGCTCTGGTCTAATGTCGGACCTCCAACATTCGAAGATCACACGATAATTGACAGAAAGCATCCCTTAAAGGGCGTTTTCGGACTACACTATCTCACCGGCTCGCCATAAACCCGTGTTTACGGTTTCATTATGCTTGGCGACCCTCGTAACTGTGTTGTTAACCGAACTGCATATGCTGTAGTTAAATAGGACTGATGAGAGGCCATTGCCTTCTTTAGACGCCAGCGTTTACGTCCAGTTGCTCGTTAACATTAAAAATCCGGTCTCCTAGTAGCTAAATCCCGTTATATAACTTTACGGAATTATGAAACCCAGGGCTCAAGCGGCCGACTTGGTGATAGCTCGAAGAACGTGGTCCTTATTCACACCGAGATTGACGGTCAGTCGCATTGAAACCAGGCTCAGTCCACATCAAGTTTTAGGTCAAACAATCAGACAGGGAGACAGGGTTGTTCAGCAAGACGATCGCTGGAGAAGCCTGCCCGTCCGTCATAAGGAAAGGCGCATGACTAGACGTCCTTCCCGGGGGCCGGTCATGTACCCTGTGAACCTCCAGCTTCAGTATGTTTCGATTCGGAAAGACTAATATTATTACAAATGTGCACAGAAACGTACTCCCAGAGAAAGCCATCATTTCGATGTTTATCAGTTTTTTTTCGGTAATAGAGCTGAGAGAACCATACCGTCGACATGACTTTTTGATCGAAAGCGCGTCTACCTTCCAAATTTGCGCTGATTGTACCGCCTGTCGAGCGCTATGTCGGACATAGCTGTCAACTGTACAAATTAATCATTGTTGCCGGTTTTCTGACTAACAGATTATCTGGCTGTTTTAATCTAATGCGTTCTAAGTCAGTGCGGACAAATGATCGCGTACAGTTAATCATTATGGGTTTGTGAAATTGCAAACATATGTAGTTTGGTGAACGTGTTAGATGAAAGAACCAACTCTAATGGGAAGGTGGTGGGAAGAAAGATTAGTAATGAGACCAAAGTGTAGGGGATCGTAGAGGAGAGGACGCAGGAGTCGATACCCGCCAGCCTGGCTAGTCAGCTGTAAAAGCACATCCTCCTTTGAGTAGACTATTGTGTCACTCGGCGAACCGCACCCTAGATATTTTACCAAAGGTCAGTGGAGATTTTCCTGCAACGAACCTCGCTACGGTCCCCACTGTCTGGCTTTCTGCATATAAACGAAATCTTCTGCAGGTATGGCTAGCCGGAAAGCCTGCTGTTCTACGTCCATTCTGATACGGCATCGGCCGATGTTATATCTCCTTTAATCGCTGCAGCTCATCGATGGCTGGTTGAAGCTGGATTTTGTTGAGTTTCCCATCAACAGTGATGCCAGGGTTAATTCCACAATTGCGCGCTGTATACAGTACATCTGTACTGCACACCAAGTGAACAGTGAGGAGGCATATCGCTGGGTTTTATCGAGTTTCCCACTAACACATCTGCCAACAGTGATGCCAGGGTTGATTCCACAATTGCGCGCTGTATACAGTACATCGATGCCGCACACCATTGGCATCCTGGCTGGAGCCGGATTCCTTCGAATTTCCTCACACAAGGTATGCTATTGTCTCTGTCAGAGAGAGACACTGGTAAAGAGGAGTGCCACTTCAGGCGACAACGTGACCTCGATTACTGTTCATGAATGTAAACGTGTTGCAGGAGCTGCATGTCGTCTAGGGACAATTTCGCAATAGCATGGTAGAACAGGTTGTTTCCGTCTAGCCTCTGCCGTACTGGTAAGTTTAATCTAGAAATCATATAGCCTTGTCTTCCAGCACAGGTGGGTTTGTGATCCATCTGTTCACCTTCACCGAAGAAAACACTATCATTCAGCCTTTAAAACATGCGCGATTTTGTAAATGTTCGGGTTTTATAATCAGGATACTCGGGTGCGGGCACAGCTCTTGTTGAAAGCGGCCCTTCGTCCGCATCAACTTATTATATTTCGAATGGCGCCTTTCGCAAAGCATTGCTCTGTGTAATCGTAGGACTTGTTAAATGAGCATGGTAATCATCTGGTGGATTCTTGATTGAGTACTTAGGGAATTCTGCTTGGACAGTCAGCTTACTGTACCAGATTTGGTGAATTCAATCAGTTGCAGCATGTTGGGTGGATAACTTGATGTAAGTGTGATTAAACTCACGGCTCCCGATGAGGCCTTGTAACTCAGGTGGCTAGAAAGTTGGCCGCACTTAGGTCGCCGAGCTTTTCACAGTTAGGTCGCAACAAATTATTCAAAATCTGCCAAACGCCAATTAAAGATAGGAACATTGGCACAATCATGGATGCT
>CACRXP010000140.1:898173-915181 GCA_902702965.1 Spirometra erinaceieuropaei
CTTTTCTAGGAAACACACAAACCACGCCTGTCTCCCGGTCACAGGACTCACTCATACTCGATCGGGTTGATTCCGACCTCTTGACTGTTCACCTCTTCGACAAATTTTGGAAACCACTGTGTTTGCACTGGATGTCTTCCCTACGGGCGTTCTGCTGGAGTCTGTTAGGCCTTTCAACCTCCAACTAGGCTTCCGTCACTGGGGTGCTTCCGGTCTCCCTTCAAATTTCCACTCACACGGGGGCAGTGCTTTACAGCCGAGTCTGCCAAGCCTATCAGCATAGATAATTTCGTCTCAAGAACAGATGTGTCAGGGGTTCTGGCGAGCTCAGCCGAATTTGTAGTTGAAGTCTACTGTTCCTTGGCTGTAGCATTTGTCGAACAGCCAAGAGGTCGGATTAATGCTGCCCTGCCTCTCATCATGCTTCCGGCAGGGCAGCATTAATCCTCGTACACAGTGCGTGACCGATCTCATGAAATGTTGGTCGAAATTCTGAAACGCGTTTTTGATTAGGAAGGATTACTTGGGTGGATTTGCGAGAATGATCATCTTGCGGCATAATCCTATAGCATTTCAGACTCGGTAGGATGTCGGCTTTTGAGTGAACTTCTTTTAGACCTCCTGTAGAAACCGTACTCGGTGAGGAATGACTGCTTAAGTAGCATGCATTTTTCCCATTTATTTTCGATGGTCTTGCAAATTCAAATATATTTGATAGAAACCCCGAACAAAAATATTCTTTCTTTTACCCGTTTGATAGAGAATCACATT
This sequence comes from Spirometra erinaceieuropaei, assembly GCA_902702965.1. Classification (NCBI taxonomy): domain Eukaryota; kingdom Metazoa; phylum Platyhelminthes; class Cestoda; order Diphyllobothriidea; family Diphyllobothriidae; genus Spirometra; species Spirometra erinaceieuropaei. The sequence continues at coordinate 898,945 of CACRXP010000140.1, forward strand.
ATCTTCACAATTCATACTCGAAGGAGTATAATTAGGTTTTAAAAAAAGTTTCTAGTCCCCGAATAATTTGGAGCCTAATCAGCCGTTGCATTAGGGCTTAGTGCTTTCAGTGCACAAGGTGTATGCGTTCCGTGTATGGAAAATCATATACTCCCCAATGCCTCTAAAAAGATACCATATAGAGTCCATAAAATTTTGCAATGGATGCGGACTATGTTGTACCTTCCATGAGGAGCAGTGGTAAACGGACAGGTACGATGCTGTGTGAATCCACATCGCGCGGTCTTAAAAAAGCTCATAATTAGAAACTTTTAAAACTCACTTATAGTCCTTCTTCGAGTGTAAAATGTAAAGAAGACGTGATTCGCAATCAAACGACTGAAAGAAAGCATATTTTTGTTCGGGGTTTCTATCAAATATATTTGAATTTGCAGGACCATCGAAAATCAATGGAAAAAAATGCATGCTACTTAAGCAGTCATTCCTCACCGAGTACGGTTTCTACAGGAGGTCCAAAAGAAGTTCATTCAAAAGCCGACATCCTACGGAGTCTGAAATACTATAGGATTATGCCGCAAGATGATCATTATTGCAAATCCGCCCAAGTAATCCTTCCTAATCAAAAACGCGTTTCAGAATTTCGACCAACATTTCATGAGATCGGTCACGCACTGTGCGTGTCATCGTCAGGGCGACTTTACTAGGCAACACACAAACCAAGCCTGTCCCCCGGTCACAGGGCCTACTAAAATTCCATCGGGTTGAATCCGACCTCTTGGCTGTTCACCTCTTCGACAAATTTTGGACACTACTGTGTTTGCACTGGATGTCTTCTCTACGGGCGTTCTGCTGGAGTCTGTTAGGCCTTTCAACCTCCAACTAGGCTTCCGTCACTGGGGTGCTTCCGGTCTCTCTTCAAATTTCCACTCACACGGGGGCAGTGCTTTACAGCCGAGTCGGCCAAGCCTATCAGCATAGATAATTTCTTCTCAAGAACAGATGTGTCAGGGGTTCTGGCCTACTTCAGCTCAGCCGAATTCGTAGTTGGAGCCTACTGTTCCTTGGCAGTAGCATTTGTCGAACAGCCAAGAGGTCGCGATTGACCCTGTTGAACCTGTTAAACTTGCGTCCATAAACGCTCATCCCTTTATCACAAACCCCCTTTCCTACAAGTACAGTGCGTGACCGATCTCATGAAATGTTGGTCGAAATTCTGAAATGTGTTTTCGATTAGAGAGGATTACTTAGGTGGGATTGTGATGCTGGTTAGCATGCAGCGTAATCCTGTGGCATTTCAAACTCACCAGGATATCGGCTTTTGGATGAACTCTTTTCTGACCTTCTGCAGAAACCGCGATCTGCAAAGAGTGACTACTTACGTAGCATGCATTTTTCGTATTGATTTTCGATGGTTTTACAAATTCAAATATATTTTGTAGAAAACGTTCACAAGAATATGCCTTCTCTTAATCGTTCGGTAGAAAATCAAGCTGTCTTCATATTTTATACCCGAGGAGGTGCATATTTAGGTTTTAAAAAAGTTTCTAATTATGACATTTTCAAGACCGTGCGATGTCCATATATGAAACATCGTACATGTCCGATTACCAAGGCTTCTCATTAAGTGTACGGCACAGTCCGGATGCATTGCAGAATTTTATGAACTCTATATAGTATCTTCTTAAGGGCATAGAGGAATATATGATTTTCCTTACGTGGAAAGCATGCACCTTGTAAACAAAGATCGCTAAACGCTAATGCAATGGCGGATCTGGCTCAGAATTACTCGGGATTTGGAAAACTTTTCAAAACCTAAATACACACCTTCTGTGGTTATAAAATATGAAATAATGTGATTTTCTATCAAACGGGTATAATACAGCATATTTTTGCGCGTGTTTTCTGCAAAATATACCTGACTTTATAAGACCACCGAAGATCGATGTGAAAAGTGCACCTAAGTAATCCTTCCTAATCAAAAACGCGTTTCAGAATTTCGACCAACATTTCATGAGATTGGTCACGCACTGTACGTGTCATCGTCAGGGCGACATTACTAGGCAAACACTAGCCAAGCCTGTCTCCCGGTCACAGGGCCTACTCAAACTCGATCGGGTTGATTCCGACCTCTTGACTGTTCACCTCTTCGACAAATTTTGGACACCACTGTGCTTGCACTGGATGTTCTACTGGAGTTTGTTAGGTCTTTCAACATCCAACGAAGCTTCCGTCATTGGGATGATTCCGATCTCCTTTCAAATTTCCACTCACATGGGAGGAGGGGGTGCTTTACAACTGCAATGGACACTTGAGTCAGCCAAGCCTATGAGCACAGATAATTTCGTCTCAAGAACAAATGCGTCAGGGGTTCTGGCCTACTTCAGCTCAGCCGAATTTGTAGTTGCAGTCTACTGTTTCCTGCCAGTAGCATTGGCTGCTTCCCCGATAAGCCATCGATCGAACCCCCCCCCCTTCGGCGAAAATCACCGGTCATAAGCGTTGCTTCATCACGGCAAAGTCGTGGGTTTGTCCACCGATCAGGCGAATGAAACTCTGGCATGAAAAGTGAGGTTGTCATGTTTTCTGGCAACCACTGGTCGCACGTGAGCAGCTGTCTACGGTGGTAATTGGCATCACGTTGTGTGCCTTTTCCTGCGCTCAGCGTAATTGTCAATTTTGCCTCTCAATGACAGGCCTACTGGTGGCGTCTAGCTTCGCCATTTAGGGTCGCCGTTGATGGCGCCAACAGGTGGTGTGGATACTGAAGTATTTACCATACTGACAGCTCAGCTAGTCAGTTCACGTCGCGAACACAGTCACTCACTGTAGAGGGCTTACCGCTAACTTGGCGGATCAGACGGTAGAGCTTTCGAGTGTCACAAAAGTGCGAGGCCTGTTCCATGGAGGTTACTATTTCAGCCCAATATTGCTTCCGGTCATCCCTGGCCGATTTTACCGTCATCTTCCATTAACACTCATCTTCCCAACGTTACCGGCATGACGAGGTCGGCGGATTTTGGTCTTCGGGGCTCGGGGAGGGGAGGTAGCAGAGTTTTTGAATGATGTTCTTGGATTAAGTACACGGAGTACCCATCACTGTAATTAGGGATTTGCGGCGGCATGTCGTCATCACTTGAGGTTGGGGTTGGCCACGGTAGAGAGAGCGTTTGTGTCAGCGTTTTCCGACAACATAGCACTGGATTCGCTAGCCGTATAGCCACTGTCTCGGCCATTGCTAGCACCCGTTGGCGTAGGCCTTTAGAGAAGCTTGTTAGTGTCCGGTAGACAATCTGAAATGCTTCCTTGGCGTCCACTCGGTGATTCGTATCGACCAAATGTGCGAGAATGAAACTCGAAATCGATCGGGTCTCACCTCCGTCTAGTCAGGCGGGCTCTCGAGCAAGCTTTCGTTCCTAAGTTACATCGACTCTGGTGTTTTCATGAGTAAAATTCGTAAATGCGGCACCCGCTCTTCAGTCGTACGGCTGTTTCTTGTCGCAGACGCGGCGCACTTGCATGTCGGGCATTTACAAAGTTCGACAACCACAGTTGGAGACCTTGGTCTGTCAAAGGTCGCACCTTCCTCGAAAAAGTCCAGCAACGGGCAGCCAAGCTTGTGTCAGAGGTCAAAGCAACCTGCCTTACGAAAGTCGATTGTCCACTCTTGACCTCCTTCTTCTGGACTACAGACTTACTGCGTTCTGCGGTGTCAGGATTGTTACCTCGCATCTGGCGACTTCATTTAGCCACCAGCCACCATTACTAACTTGAGAGGACATCCTCTCAAACTGCGTGTGACTGGGGCAACATTGGACGCAAGGAATTTCTCCTTCAGTCCCAGGGTGATTAAGGCATGGAATGCTCTGCCTGTGGACGTCATCGTGTCCTCATCCGTGAGCACATTCAAGAGGAAGCTTGACCAGTACGGAGATATATACCACCGCACTATCAGAAACCAACAACTTTCTCCCCGTGTATCATCCTTCCCGAAAGTTATGTTATAACCTTTTTGTTAAACACCCCATCGGATGCCAACGAGCGAGCCAGTGAATTCAGACTGAAGTACAAGTATTTGTTTCTATGCTACTTTGACCACTTCAGTAACAGGTTTTGACGCTTTCACCATTTTGACACAGTATGCATACACCGAAACATACGGGCCCGTCTTATATACTTGTCACATATAAGTATTTAGCCAATCTTCTGACCAAATTTCCCTACGCACTGGCGTTTTTATGACGCTATTGTAACCATTATGGGGTTCAAAGGCGTTCGCGCGCCTTTCCCTCCATAAAACTGAACTGGACTGGTCGGAAACTCCAGTTTTTCTTTAAAAAACTAGCAGGACACGAGAATAGGACCCTCCCTCCCGTAATACAAGTGTTTCTACGCCAAATTCCAGGAGGAATAGGATTAGAGTTAGGTTTGGTGTTAGGGTTAGGAAAAGGGAATAGACGCCCTCCCCGGAATTCAGCACCGTGAAATGCCCAAAGAATTTAAACCAGTGACCTGACTAGCGATTTGTTAGATCGTTCAGTAAGACTTGGTTAACTTGCCAGATAACGTAATGCCTGAGCCTACGAAATAATATTGTCTAACGTCACAGTTTTGTTTGACCCTAACCTAATTTTTGTGTCCCTTATGGACTCCCACACTTCTTCAGAAAGCTCCGCCGATTTAACTGAGACTGTTTATAACCGTCCATCGGTCTCTGAGACTGTTTTTGCCTTGTACGAGAAAGTATAAATATTTACGCCATCAAATGTGGACCAGTTTTATGCCCTGTGTGTTTGGATTCGACTGCTTCTTTCCTAGAACACATCTACTCAATCGGTCGAGTCCTTGGTGATAGGAATGTGCTCTACAAGTACGTGAACCCCAACCTCCTGGCTGTGATGACCCTGGGTGAAAGTGCCCTTGAGAAGGTGGACATCGTTTCGCTCTACCTGATTGATGTAGTCGTTGGCAAGGTGATCCACAGCGTGGTGCATCGACGCTGCAACCACCCAGTCAGCCTTGTGGTCTCCGAGAACTGGGTCCTCGTGAGTGCATTCTTTGTAATTTGGGCTTTTTGTCGCCGCCATTAACATCGACAAATTTCTTCACTTTGAACGGAAGCACCGCCAGCCAGTCGATCTTGAGTGTCGTTATGCCCACATCCACGGAATTAACAAAGCTGATAGCGGGCGCGGGCTCAGTGCCTGACGTGCCCCGACTCAATTCTGCGAGTGTCATGCTCTAATGTGATCCAGACACATTCAGACCATATGTGCTAACTGTTAACCAGACCCTGAAGGACTGACAGCACACCTCAGACTGTAAAAGCAACGGTCAGTAGAAGCATGGAGTACCAAACACACTCCATCTTTCAGGCCTGCTAAATTTTAGGAAGGTAAAACCCAACTCTTGTGTTTTTATAATTGTTTCGTTAAATACCTCGTGGTGGTCGACGCATCGTCCAGCTCACAGTGGTTGCTGTTTAAGTGTTCATTTCCATACTACTCGACACGTTTCAGTAACAGGTTTTGATATGTTCACAATTTTGCTACACCGCTCATACATTGACACTCCAGTATTTACCAGACAGTTGCATGCATCTTGCACGTTGTGACGTCGTTGTAACTACGACAGTTCGACCGTCCTTACAGACGGTGTCCACCGTGTGTCCCAGAGCAAGATGGTGCATGCACGGTGACTTGCGCGCGAGTTAGTTTATAGCGATAGTAGACTTTCACAGCATCTACCGCGCTCTCTCCTCCCCGTATGGGTCCGGTGTCAAGGCAGAGTCAAGAAGACCGGAGACAGGACAGGGCGCAGGTGGATGGCACGGTCGAGCCCGAACCTTGGCGCTCCACTCCACACCCTCTGGTTCACACAGAAAAATGACCAATAACAACTACAATGGAGAGGGCCACAGGGGTCCAAATGTGCGCGACGTCTGTCGGCTACCGAGAACATAATTTAACTGAGTTGAATCGGCAAATTCCATAGTCACCTTAACACTAAAGGAGAGTTTCTTTGAGTAAAGTAAAGGACCTCAACGTAAGTCACTTTGACAGCGTGTTTCCGGTCGTAGAATTTTTTGGTTCGCTTGCTTTTGAGCACATAAGGCCTGATATTGGTATTTTCGCATACGGATCCCGACGTTGCTAGTATCTCCTGCGCGGGCTTGCCTGTGATGTTCGGTTTTGCTTAACCACTCATAATGACAAGAAGCCACCGACTCCTCGAATGCGATGAAATGGCCACAATCAAATTTCTTGCTTGGATTTCTATGGTCCTGGTTGGTGGCTGCGTGTTGTGGCTATATGCCTATGCAAAACGCCTGCTTCAAAACATCCTATACTCGCATGACTTATATAGAACTAACGACCGCTACCAGACAGCGTTCCATAAATAAGTTGATGAGTCCAAGCTATGGCCTACTTCGACATATAGTAAAACGTTTCCAATAGCGTGAAATCCCTTGCCAAGGACTTGGTAGTTTGTTTCAAGTTTACAAAGTTTGATTTCTTTTACCCAACTTCTGGCAGAAGAACTTATGAGGGTTTCTAATGTTTTTTTTCCTGACGATCAGATACTTTTTATTTAAGCGCTCCTGGTTTTGGCAACGTACAATTGCCCTCTACCTGTCCTCTTCTTCGTGTAACCACATGCTTGGGCGACGCCGTCCTCGAATGGTCCCAGTATGAAAGCCTTCCTTCCCGTACAATTAATGAAACTGAACGATGTCGCTTTGTACATACTTCGGAAGCTTCCTTATTGGCCGCCTCATCGAGGTAACCTGATATGTCGTTGGTCGGAATGCCTGGGGGATGCTTGTCAGTCCACAGTAAAAAAAATTTGCACGTTCGGCCTAACTTATGGGCATTGTATGACATCCTTGCACACCTGGTCACAAAACCCTCCTTCCGACCAGCCTCACGGGGCTTCTGCAAGATCTTTGCGTTCACTAGTTCGTCACGCGGATGCCCGCTCATTTAGAGTTCCCTTTTTGTCGCATTGACCTTAATATCAAGCCCTTTGGTTGCGCCTCTCATCTTCCAACCCGGCCATAACTTGCATTCCCCCAACACTGACGGATACCCGTGTAATGATTGTCGACGAAGCTGAAGTGCGCTAGATCATCCACCGCTCCTCTGAATTATGTTAAACGTATACTTACCGACAGACTCATGACCCATGTCACTATTTCTAAACTCCTTTTTCCCCCATTCAGTACTCCATGTACAACCAGCGTTCGCTCCGCTCCGAGTTCACGATTCTCGAGCTCTTTGAGCCAGCTCGCACAATGTCAGCTCTGGTGCCCAGTCCCTGGCAACTATTTGTTCGCAGCATGATACCCGCCAACTGGCAGCAGCAACAGCAGCAGCAGGAACAGTGTTCCAAGCAGGACGGCCGGGAGGCGACTTGTGTCGGTGCGAGGAGCAGTGGAAATCAACAGCAAAGTGGAAACATCTTCTCCTCGCAACAACGGGCCGCTAATTCGGCATTTGATCTACCAGCCGCTAAGGCATCTGTCCCTAGCGGCGGTGGTGTCAGAGATCCCGGTCTTTTGGTACCCGAGATTCTGCAACGCTCCTATATACTGGCCAGTCCCATCCGCCCTGGAGCAGTTGCGGTAACGCTGACTGAGCGTGGCATAACGGCTAAGAGCCTTCTGTGTAAGACTTTTATGTCCAATTTAATGCCTACTTTCAATCACTGAGTAGACTTAATATTTGATGTCTTCTGTCGCTTTAAGTCGGCCTCGAAACGGGTAACCTGTTGGAGCTACCGAAGTCCCTTTTGGATCCAAGAAGAACCCTGGAGGTAACACCGGAGCTCCAAGAGGAGGGTTTAGAACCCTACTCACCAGAACTTCCGCTGAGCACATACGCCGTCATCTCCTATAACAAAACTCTGGAACGTATACGGCAGATTCGTACCGCTCCGTCAGGTCTGGAATCCACCAGTCTGGTCTTTGCTCATGGCCTCGGTAAGGCATTTTCGTGATGACCGTTGTTGTCTGTTGTTTCCGCGTCATCAAACCTCTAAAAGCCCTGTGTCCAACTGTTTGCATAACTTGCAAAAACAGTTCTCACGAGTCCCGTGAGGAAATTAATCATATAGAGACAATTTTACGAAAATCCCCATTCAAAAATTCAGAAGACCTGTTAGTGAGCATATTTGTGTTTTCTATAAATTTTCATCGGACCAGTGCATTTATGTGGGAACGGGGTACAAGAAAGATGTGAGAGATAAAAGAAATCAGTTACAGTTCGCCTTATCATACAAGTAGGATGTGGGAACAAGAGAGGTAGGAATAAGAGATACTGAATTAGGAGACAATTCTTACAACTCGATGGTGCACTACTTAGACTTAGTCGCTTCAATAAATTCCCATTCTGTCTGAACTATTTGACGTTCGCATGTTCTGATTCCACAGTGTAGAGACACAGTACGTGATGTGTCCCGAATTATTTTTGTGATTCTGTGATTGAAAAGTCAATTTGGCGAATGTATGTTTTCGGTTATTCATCATCAGACCCATACAATTACAGAGAGAGTTGACGAAGTTTATAAGTGCCTTATGGTTAGTAACACGCATCATTCCCAGGCGACTCACATGACAAGGACGGTGTGCGATCATCCTCTGGAGTCGCTGTTGATGACGGCGTCTTCTGGAAACACTGCGCTGGACTCATTAGTCCTATAGCTACTGCCTCGGTTGCCGCTATTACTTGTTGGGGTAAGCCCTTAGAGAAGTTTACTGGTGCCCGGTAGACGACCTGGAAAACTTCTTTGTCATGAACTGGGTGATTTATATCGACAGCGGTAGGCTATGAAAATTGTCGACAAACACAGTCCCCCTCTGGCAACATAAACGCGAATTGCCCAATCTGGGGACAATGTTCCTTATAAGAACAATCCTCCTCCTTCAGTTAAAGCCCCTCAATACAAGGGGATTCCATTGCAGACGGGACTTACCTGTTAGACTATCTCTGGGTTACCCAGCGCATCCATGGATGGATGGTAGTTGAACGGCGGTCTCAGAGACCGCCTATGCCACATCTGCATAAGTATTCGCAGACACTTGCTAGGCTTGATGCCATCCGAAGTCCTATCTTTTCGGTAGCCCCAGCACTAAGCTGTGCATGTCCGCGTTAAATTCTCTTTAAATATTAGAATTTTGCGCTTAAGTACGACAGTTCAACCGTTGGTTTCGACGATGTCCACTATGTGCTCCACAGCAGGGTGAGAACGTGGATGGTGATTTGCACGTGAATCAGTTTATGTTGACAGCTGACTTGCGCACTCTCTCCTTCTCCCTCACCGGAGCCGGTGTCAAGACAGAGTCAAGAAGACCGGAGGCGGGAGGGTGCTCAGGTGTCCGGCACAGCCGGGCCTGCACCTAGGCGCACCACTACATCCCCTGGTCCAGAACAAACACTCGACATAGATTTAAAAAAACAACAACAACAAATGCGGAGGACGGCAGGGATCCACCACCACCACCACCACCACCACCACCACCACCACCACCACCACCACCACCACCACCACCACCACCACCACACCCCGAATGTTGACATCTTTTATGGGTGCGCATTCTTGATTGATAACGCCTGCCGGACTCAGACCTATCCCGTGTTAGTCTATAGCATCTACCGCATAACTCGCTTCATGGGCAAGCACTTGAATATGCACACCGTCCCAAATATGAAGCCGCATATTTACCTATGTATCAGCCAGCTTTGGTAAAATCCTCTGGTTCAGCAGGCCATACTGAGGTCCTAATAATTTTCACTGCATCTGTCCACAGTTTAGCTCAACTCGGCGCATTTTTCCAAAACGTCATGTAGCCTTTTTGATTGTATTAGCTATTAGATTTTCTAACAGGCCGACCCTAATGAGTGCGTTCCGTGTTTCGGTTCCTCTGGGTCGTCAGAACTCATCTGCTCCAAAATCATGACCCGCCTATATGGCACACACACACACTCCCAATCCCATCTCATAGTCATTTGCAGAGGAAAGCATATGGAGTGGTTTGCGTAGCTAAACCGTTTTTCACGGGCTTGCTTGAAACGATCCATGCAAATATTTTCTTAAGACACTGTAACTGGCCCAGTTTCATCCTCAACTTGGACCTGTCAACATTTCATTTGCAACACACGATAAACTGGGTACTTTGTCAGAATTTCTGCTCAGAAAAACCGGCCCTATTATTCTCACCTTTCATCCTCCCCTCGAGCACAAACTTACCCCGAATTGTGGAATCTCACTTTGATCCCACTTTCGCTGAAAACAGGAATCTGAACAAGCTGGTGTTTAGAGGGGGGTGCGAACCTTGTTTTTTTCTACCTGGATCGACTGGGTCGTGGAAATCCGGCCTACTTATCAGACTGCACATTTTGAGTGGTACAGCTGTTATTTCCCCCCCTCCGCCACATAGGCACTTCTCATTTGCAGAGCGACTGTTAAGTGTTTGACAACCGGCCATCTTTCCTGTAACCGCTAGCACCATATTTCTGCCCACTGCAGATTACATTTTTTCCCTCACTTTTCAGATATTTTCTTTACCCGCGTTGCACCCTCCAAAACCTACGACTTACTCAGGGACGATTTTGACCACTGGTTCATTGCCATGATCACTGCCGGTATGCTGGTCGGCTCTTTTGTGGCAAGTCGTTTAGCGGCTCGGAAGGAGTTGAATAAGGCCTGGCAGTAGTACCCGACCTCGGAGTCCTCCGATGTTGTCAACATCCGCACTGTCATCATTATTGCCTGCACTCTTCGTGTCTCTTATGCCCCTCGACTCTCCCTGTTTGTTGTTAGCCTTGTTGCTTTTCCCTCGTCTTCTTCGTCTGTTTTTTCTTCCTGTCTGACCACCGTTTTTTTACCCTCGCCCAGTTTGTAAAGCCATGGTTCACCCCCTTCCCCCCCTCGTCTCTCTCTTTTGACTAACGTTTGACGGCCCTCTGTCATGTACTTACCCACTGGGGCGTAATCTATGCTCACTTGTAAAGTTTGCCGATGTTTTTTATGTACCTAATGCTTTAGCGTTTCTATTACAGCTGTAGCAGCTCCCTTTTGGTCATGCGCGACGGCATCTTGCAGATCCCACGCAATACAGACGTTTACCCCCCTCCCCCCATTGCTGGTGGTCGGTGGTAGACTCCGGGGCGACGCGCCATACCGGCCTAACAGACCACAGGGCCAAGGACGCCATCGAAGTAAGCTCTTAGGACCCTCTAGGCTCGTTGTTTCGAGGCTGTTGCCAACTGGGACTGGGTTTGGACGCCATACCTCCCTGCAAGACTTCAGTATGAGATCGGCGTAGTGAGTGTGTCCCTGTCTGTGCGCTACCATCGTCGGGTCAGATCCCAAATTGTAGGGAGAAGACCAGAAGGAACCAGAACGAGGGGTTTAATGTGCACAGAACCCGGAGTTGTCCACGCAGGCGGCAGTGGCCACTGGCGAAGCCAGGGCTGGTGTTGACTGCGTTCAGTCATGCCTGAGGATCTCTGAGATAATGGTGGCAGCCGCTTTGTAGGCTCGTGGGCCAAGCTCAAGTGGTGCCCAGTCAGTGTGTGTTGCATTTGCCGAGGGGTGGTGTCCCAGTGGCTTAGATTGGGGTTGCAGGGGGGAGGTGCGTTCAAGTGGCCGCATGGGCAGCTACGGATGTGCGGACGCAGGTATGCCCGAGCTGTCGGTCGTGTGACTTCAGGTCACCGCGTCTGGAACGGCTCACTGCAAGGGGGTGAATGACCTTGAGACGGTGAGGTCTTGAACAACGACGCCAGACCGGTCATGATGGCTGCCCGCAACAACCTCCCTGCAAGACTTCAGCACAAGGTCGGCGTAGCATATGACGGTTCGACATTCGATTTCAACGATGTTCTCCGTGCTCTCGATAGCAGGGTGAGAGCGGGCAGGGCGAATTGTGCGTGAATTAGCTTATAGTGAGAGTAGACTTGCGCAACACCTACCGCACTCTCTTCTCCCCCACCTGAACCCGATGTCAAGACATTGTCAAGCAGACCGGAGGCAGGAGGCGGCGCAGGTTGCTGGCACGGCCGGAGACGCCACTAGGCCTGCCATCACGCCCCGTTCGGATCCTACGGAGTAGGAGTGCCATAAAGGCCACATTAAGGAGTCATTGTAGCCTGACTCTCAGACCACCAGTCAGCCACCCTACTGGGCTGACTGCGATGTCCGAGTTATCCCGTCAGTTGGCAGCCCTCCAAGCCACGGCTTTTTGCGCACCGTGACAGCTTCGAGCGCATCGGATTGTTTGTAGTGAGGAAAATGCGCCGAGTCGACCCCACTGTCGGAGCCGGTCAGTTACCTGGTTCGGGGAATTGGCGCAGTGGCTGACGTATCTACTGGCCTCGTCTGCGCATTCCGCATACACGATCTGGCCTCACAAGCACCATTATTTCACACAACCGGGGGGTCAGTGGCAGGCCTCTCACATTCATTGGACTGCCAAAGGCCGCGTTAAGGAGCATAACACATAATTAAACCATATTAGTAGGCAGCTAAGGAGGACGCAATTGGTCGGTTCTGCTCATGGGTGACTGTGCGGCCGCTCTAAGGAGACGTGATCGGGGAGAGGGATTCGAGAAGTAGAATGCTAGCGCTGAATGATATTACCGACAAAGACAAGGAGACTGGAATAACCATTTTGGGCTTATTAGCTGTCACCGACCAGCCATACCCAACTCCGGAGGTGTGTAATACCCGGGGCTCGAACTCGCGACCTGTTAGTTAGGAGTCCAACGCCTCTAACCACTGAGTCACGGGCTCGTCCTGTCGGTTTCGATCGGGAATATACAATGGTAGGGGGGCTCACCGATCGTTTTTCTACAGATGTCACTCGTCCCGTTGTGCCTCACAGGCAGAATGGCGCAACGGGACGAGTGAATTCCGTAAAGGAATAATCGGTGAGCGCCCCTCTACCAATGCTAACGCTGCTTGTGAGATACCTCCAGACCACAGACATCTTCCTGAACGCTCAAACGGGGTCGGGTTCATCTGAGAGAATCGTCTTGATGGAGACCTCCACTCAACGCAGCTTTGTCGTCTCCCATGTTCTAATGTTTTCGAGGCTTAAGGTAGCACGGAGGGGGATCTCGCCCGGAGAAGCCCCCGATGAGAGGCGGCTGTTCTGCCGTAGTCCCTCCCCCTGCAACCCTTTATCGATCGGAGTCTGAATCCTCAGGGGAGGTGCATCGACTGCATGGCAATCCCTCATATCGTACCCTTGATTGGCTTCGTAGTCTTCGCTCCCCTTCTGCACTGGCGCAACAGTGGTCTAGGTCATTCTGAAACCGGAGACAGTAGTAACTTGAGCGTGATTTAAACAAGGTCGGATCTTATTCTGTAGTCGTACCTGCAGTAGACAATCCCCAACGGGTACGGCTACGAAATAGGGTCTTGCCTTGAATTGCAGTGGGGGGGGACATCTGTGCCACATCCTCACAGTGGGAAAACTATTTCAAGATAACCGGAGATGAGCCGAGGCTGGGTTGAAATGCCGGGTTCGCGTCGGAGGTCTGCCATTGAGCAACGGACGACTTACATCCCACAGTCGCTCAAGTAACGACGCTCGCCTGTCGGACGTTCTGCCAGCCAGAGATAAGTAGATATCAGTAGGTGGCATGTCGTCCATGAGTAAACTACAGGGCACTCGGTGCGCCATCAAGAGGTCTGGGTTGGACTCCATCTGTTACGCTACTTCCATCTTCCTCATCGCCTTATCCAGGAAAATACGCCACCGTCTTTTTAATTCTCTTCAGCATTGCCACTGCAAGATCAGTGAACAGCGGATGAGGAAACCGACTTTCAACTAGTCAGTCAGAATACATCCAAGTTTGATGTTACTGCCACCGGCGGTTTTCCACCGTCTTGATCGGTCTTACTGGCTTCGAAGGGCATATTCGTCGGACTGCCTGTGGGATTTCACAGAGGTTAACGAGAGAGAGAGAGACTGGACTCTATTATGGGCGACGACGAACAACGTGCATCTGGAAACTCGTCAGAATTTTACATAACTCCGGAACCTGGGAAGTCAGCACAAAGGCGTTAGTACTTGAAAGTGAAGCCTGTTGATTGTATATTGTGAGAGCTTTATAAAAAAAGACGAACGGCTTCCATTTTAGGGTTAGGTGATACCATACCAACAGCCCAGGTACTAGCCAAAAGCCCATACACGCGTGTCTCGCCGATGTTTTGCCGCTGCATGGCGCAGCTGAGAGGGGTTCGGATCGTCAGTGGGTCACCCAGCATTCCCCGTGTGTTTTCTGGTAGATACACCAATTTAGAAATTGTCGCTTTTTAATTTCCTCAGAAATTATCTACGAAGTTGGAGTAGATCAGTTTATTCAAGGTCTATAAGCTCAGACCGAGAATTGTTTACATGAATATTTGGACCACAGTCCATCAGCCATCGGAGATGAGCCGAGGCCGGGGTCGAACTGTCGAGTTCGCGTCGAAGGTCTGCCATTGAGCAACGGACGACTTATTTCCCACAGTCGCTCGATAACCCTCGCGGCTGCGCCATGCAGCGGCAAAACGTCGGCAAAACACGCGTATATGGGCTTTTGGTTAGTACCTGTGCTGTTAGTTTGGTATCCCCTTACCCTAAAGTATACTACTAGCTGCCTGTCTGCAGTTAATGAATATTACGCGGTATCCGCTGTGGCTGATGGACTTTGGCCCAAATATCCATTTATAAAATTCTCGGTCTGTGCCTATAGACCATGAATAAACTGATCTACTCCAACTTCGTAGATAATTTTTGGGGAAATTAAAAAGCAACGACTTCCATTTTAAGTCAGGAAGACGATCGATCGAGCACCGAAGAGATTTGTTTAATGTTAATGTTTAATACTGGGCTTTTGAACTCATGTAGGAGTCAGTCGTCAGAACCAAAGATGCCAATAGTACAAACAACAGTTTTGAGGTAGATGATCGATCAAACATCAGTGAGGCGAGTCCGGTGGTGATCGCGAAATGCTGTGTATGCTGACGCCAGGTCGATACGTCAATCGACTGAGTTCTCATCCGAGGCTCAGGCTTCAATCGATTCTCAGCATGTGGGCGATTATCCTGGCGGCCGCGAAATTGGACTCATGACCCCACTTGAAGGCATGGACAGTCACTTGCGATAATTCATCGTCCCCTGGCGTAGCTGCAGCAGGTGTGCTAACTCATAAAATGCTAACCGAAATTCTGAAATGTGTTTTCGTTTTGAAAAGATTACTTAAGTGAGGTTGTAAAGGTAATTACCATGCAGCATAATCCACGGATAATTTAACGTCTACAGGGTGCCAGCTTTTGAAAAACTTCTTTCCGGTCGCATGAACTACACTCTGTAAAAAATGACTACTTGAGTAGTATACATTTTTCTCAATTATTTTCGATGCCCTTGAATATTCAATTATATTTCTTGGAAAACATGCATAAGAATATTCATTCTTTTACCCATTCGGTAGAAAATCACGTCTTCGTCCAATTTTATACTCGAAGGAAAGGTATAATTCCGTTTTAAAATAGTTTCTAATCATGAGGTTTTTTAATACCATGAAATGCCCGTTCAGCTCGTGCGGTCTGATTAGTTGTGATTTGAGGGCCTGTGAATGCACGCCCCGTCCTTCAAACGGACCGCGCTTCAGGTGCGTTGAACGAGACGGCGGTCAAACCTGCTGATGGCGTATGCACACTTAATGCGCTGAGTCTGCGCATGTCTTAGCTACTGTCGAGCATACACTTCACATGATAGGCAAAGGTTCTTACGGCAGGATTTATTGGCACCAAAAAATTTCGCGACTGCTCTTCAGCTGCTTCCTGTCGCTTCATAAGATGGATAACGAGTGAGAACAATACAACAGATTTGAATTCATGCAGAAAATCGATGCAGAAACAGCAAGGTTAGGGTTTTGGGCAAAGTTGGCTAATCGATAAAGTTAGTAACACAAACGCCGTAGGGGAAGAAAGTGAAAAAAGGAGTAAACGTTAAAGAGCAAAAAATGAGGGGAGAGAGGGGGAATCATGGAGCCAGAGGCTACCATGGTAATGTTAGGTTAACCACGTGCTCCAATTGTTTACAAAGATCTGGTTTCACTCGTCGTATATAGGCTGCCTCCAGGTAACGCAATGTCCGAGTTGTTCGTGCCCGAACAAGTACTCGGAAGGAAGTTTTGGGGTCGACGGTGTGACCAGTATCAAGTAGGTGTTTCGTAATGGATGA
>CACRXP010000140.1:920948-940562 GCA_902702965.1 Spirometra erinaceieuropaei
CCCCGCCCGTGTTTTAAGTAGAACTTTGATCGATTTTCTTATCGCTGGCGTGTTTTTCTTCTACCCCGTTCTCATATAACTGTACTGACCCGACGAGAATTTATCCAAAACTACGTATGCTCGCCACCTCGTCTTCTGATTACTGCTATGGGAATTTTCGCAACTCTAATTCGTCTTACTCAAGACGCTGACCCGAAACAAATAAACCAACCACTTCCTCTTCTCTCCCGATGCCTCGTAGTCTCCATAGACAGCAAGGTGACCTCACTCCTTGAAACGGCTGATAGACCATTCGAGTAATTACCTGTCGGCCATACTGCTAGCAATATCTGGCCATCATTCTACCTGCTAACGCCCTGGTTAGTAACAGCACTTCCGTACTCTGTTTTATCCATTTCCGCACTGCCCGCGCCCTAAGCGTCCGCAATAGCAGCACGACAACGTCTCTTTCCGCTAAGTTGCTGTGTCGTAACCATTTCTCCCGCCTCTGCTGCAGTCGCTGCCATTTCAGCCTCATATTTCGTGTTCCGTGCCAATTTTCTGTTGGCCAATCAGCAGGCACGTCGACGCAGCAGACGGAAATGCGACCAATCGATAATTACGCCTACCGGCGTCGAGTTAGCTGCTGCGTGGCCTTCGCTCGCGCGCGGGCAAGTGGGCATGCACGCGCTGGAGAACGCCCTTGGCTCTCAGAGTGACAGTTGGATCGGACAGATGGCGTCATGTCTCCACGGGACATAGTAATAGGAACCGAAAACCAGATTTGCCCCCCCTAGAAGATCAGTACACGTTCAAATGACGAATGTTGAGAAGATAAATGAGAACAGAGCTTTTTGAAGCATTTCTTCCCGGGGATGAATTGAAAACAAGCATGTACAGCAGTATTTATTGGGGCCAATAAATTTCGTGACGGCTTTTCAACTGCAGCCCGTCTCTGCACAACATAGGTAACGAATGAAAGCGCACAGCAGTATGAATTTGTACAGAATGGCAGTGCATAAGAGCAAGGTCAAGGTTCAAGGCAATGAATAATCAGATAAGACGTCCACATAAGCATCATATAGGAAAGAGGGAGACGAACTTATCTTCATCAGTTCCACAAAAAGCCTTCCAATTAACCGGGCAAAGGATGCCTTGCCAATGCACGCCACCCCAAATTGTGTGTATGAATTCACATGCACTTGCGGATGCAAGTACTTTGGGCGAACGCAAAGGCAATTGGCAACCAGGGCCGCTGAGCATTTGCCTAATTGGCTTTTTCAAACAGGAAAACAAAACCCCCCCGTTCGTCTATAACGAAACACCTGTTAGATAGTGGTCATGTTGTCGACCCTAGAGCATCTTTTCGAGTACTTGTCCGAGCGCATACAACTCGAACCTTGCGTTATTTGGAAGCAGCTTACATACGGAGGGAGAAACCAGACCTGTGCAAATAGTTAGATCACGTGATCAATCTGCAATTGCCCTGGTAATCTCACGCCTCAAGTTACCCTTGACTGCGATTTGTTGTTAACATTTCGTCCCCCTCTTTCCTATATGATGCTTATGTGGACGTCTTATCTGATTATTCACTGCCTTGAACCTTGACCTTGCTCTTATGCACTGCCATTCTGTACAAATTCATACTGATGTGCGCTTTCATTCGTTACCTTTGTTGTGCAGAGACGGGCTGAAGTTGAAAAGCCGTCACGAAATTTATTGGCCCCAATACATTCTGCTGTACATGCTTGTTTTCAACAGAGCTTTTGTGTGGGGTGGGTAGGCGGAAGGGAAAACCGGCTCTTTCGTGTCCGAAAGGGCTGCCACGGTTAAACCATCCGGCTTTAGTAAATAGTGTAGAAAGCAGTACCCTTTGTACTGCTTCCTTTACTGCGCAATCAAATGCTTGACTCACATGCTGCGTGTCAGATAAAAAATGTAGAGGACGCACTCTTACTCAGAAGTGCATGTTCAAATTGTTTCTGCGTGCTCTTCATGAGATACGGAACTTGTTTTTGTTTTACCGCACTCCAGGCATTCAAACAAGCGAGCCTGAATTAGAGATGCGTTGGCGATTATCATGTTCCAGGAATCAGGCATCTAGGGAAATCCCACACTCGTACTATTGGACTGCAGTCAGGAGATGCAGCAAGACATTGTAGGCCTAGGTTACTATGACAGATTTCGAAATACTGAACGATACGGCATAGATGAGCCGCGTGGTCAACCTAGCAGAAGAGGGGGTAAATTCAGTCCCTATGCTATCATACATCATCAATCATCAGCATTATCTCAATCAAGGAAAAACGAGTTGATCCTTCCTGAGTTTCGGAAGGTTGCCCAAACATGGGGGAGACAGCCACCATCATAAACAGAGCAGCTGCTACTTACCTCGTCGAATCGTCGGTCATTCGACGGCTAAATTTGCCCTCCATCGTTCAGCCACACGAATACGACGCCGTATCTTATCGGTCCAAATGATTGGCCCATTGGAAAGAATGTGAAACACATAAACAACAGTTCGATCGTCGACTCTGATGATGTCCGGAATGTGCTCCACAGCAGAGTGAGAGCGGGAACGGTGACTTGGGCGTGAGTTAGTTTAAAGTTATGGTAAACTTGGGCAGCATCTACGCACTCTCTTCTCCTCTTCCGGAGACGGGAGGTGACGTAAGTGGCTTGCACGGCGAAAACCCGCACCTAGGCGTACTACCACACCCCCTGGTTCACAACATACATTGACCAGGATTTTTCAAGCAACTATTGAAGAGGAGGGAGGGGGATGGG
This sequence comes from Spirometra erinaceieuropaei, assembly GCA_902702965.1. Classification (NCBI taxonomy): domain Eukaryota; kingdom Metazoa; phylum Platyhelminthes; class Cestoda; order Diphyllobothriidea; family Diphyllobothriidae; genus Spirometra; species Spirometra erinaceieuropaei. The sequence continues at coordinate 923,715 of CACRXP010000140.1, forward strand.
CCGGATTCCATGGAGCGGGAGTGCCATAAAGGCCGCACTAAGACGCATCCAATGCAGCCTAACTCACAGTCAACCTGTCCGCCACTCCACACAAATACGCAGTGGGTACGGGTTATCCCGTCAGTTGTCAGGCTTCCAAGCCACGGGTTTTAGCGCATCGTGATAGCTTCAAGCGCGTCAGATTGATTGTAGTGATGAGAATGCGTCGAGCTCCATTCCAATTTCCGGGTCCCAGCCACTATCCGAGCCGGCCAGATGTCTGATGTGGAAATGGGCGCAGTGGCTAATACAGCTAGAGGGTCCGTTTGCGCGTCCCATACATGACTTGCCCCCCCTCCCCCATACACACACTACAGGATTTCACACACAAGGGGAGTAGAGCGCTCGTATCGCACATGTATCGGAGGAGCCACATAGAGACGGAACTGAAAAGCACACTTCCCACTTACGTAAGACGTGCCGATGATGTGGGATGCTGCACGTGTTTTTGAGCAGTGAATGTACTGATGGGGGGATGTGCGATGATGCGGTAGTGGTTGCGGTGATTTACCGCAGGTTTTCATGAATGCGCATGTGGCCGGCAAGGCCCATGCGGTGGCTGAATGTGCGAAAGCACTGGTTCGCCAGTCTCCGCACAGTGGGTTCGCGACTGACCGGCCAAGCCGATGCGTGGAGTAAACGTGCGGTGGCAGTGTGGACATGATAGGCTGAAGGATGCTGGGTTGGTTGTTATTGTGCTGCTGCTAGTGGTGGTCTGTTAGCGTATGCTATGACAGTATCAGAAAATCACGGCCCTCGTAGCCTGGTATGCGTTGGCAGTTCCCTAACACCTGGTGCCCTGCCGGTAGATGCGCTTGCGCTCACGTTAGGTGCACAAGTGATGGGCATGGCTGCCTAGTCATCCTCGTTCCTCTGGCCCTGTTGGGTGTTGTTGTTGTTGTTTACGAAAAATCCTGGTCATTTGCTGTGTGGACCAGGGGGTGTGGTAGCACGTCTAGGTGCAGCTCCGGTCGTGTCAGCCACCTGTGTCCTCCCCCCACCTCCTGTCTTCTTGATTCTGTCTTGACACCCGGTCCAGGTGGGGAGTGCGGAGGAGGGAGTGCGGTAGATGATGTGAAAGTCTGCTATCGCTATAAACTAACTCACACACAGGTCACCGTCCCTGCTCTGCCTTGTTGTGGAGCAGACGGTAGACATCGTTAGATGCGACTGTCGAAGTATCGGTGGACGCACTGGTCGATGGGGAGTTGATTAGACCGGGGATGGGGGGGGGGGATGATGGAGGCGCAAGATATGTCGAAACTGCTGTGAATTCCCCTGTTGTCGATACGCATGCGACCATATAGGCCTGTGCGCGTGCTCGAAGAGTGTGGACAGTGAAAGGGGCTGCGGCAAGTGTATGTGGGGATCCTAGCAGCTGTGTGTCAGTCTCAGTGCGATTTATTCGCAGGTGATGGACCAGGCCGACACATGAGGTGTATTTGCGATCGCAATGGGGTCAAGTTAGGACCGAGTCCGCATCGCTGTAGGTGGGCGTGATGGCTGGCGGGTCGTCGGGAGAGTTTTGTTCGGTGGTGGGAGTGGGAGCCGCGGTGATTGTTGTCACCTGCGGAAGTTGTAGCAGGGGTGGTGGAGATGGCGGCAGGGCACGAAGATTCTGCGCATCGGAGGTGGGGGCAAACGCCTTAGATGCTGGAGCAGTGGCCGTCGGAGAGACAGAGATTGGGGTTGTTGGGGCGATCTACGCCTGAAGGCCTGTAAACGTCTGCTATTCCAGGATCAGCAAGCTATCACCCCCGCAGCCTTATATGCGCTGACAGTTCTCCGACGCCTGGTTTCCTGCCGGCAGATGCGCTTGCGCTCCCACTGGGTGTATAGGTCATGAACATGGCTGCCCAGTCTCCCCAGGCTCAGGTGGGGGGGGGGGAGAAGGGAGTGCGGTAGATGCAGCGCAAGTATACTTTCACCATAAATTAAATCAAGTGAAAGTCACCGTGTCTGCTTCACCTTGCTGTGGCGCACACAGCGGACATCGTCGGATGCGATGGTCGAACTGTCATCTTTTGCGTCGCGTGATTATACGAACAATCACATTCCCGTGCGGGGGGAGGACGGTTGTGCGCAACTGGTGGTATGCGTCGGTTAGATCCAAACGACTGTCACTTTTCAGGAAAGCGCATATTTTGCAGCGTTGAACAGGCAGGCCTCTTGCTTTCGGGGTTTTTTATTTTGAAGAGATCTGCATGTCAGATAATTTTGGGGCGACAGTTGAGTTTTGTGCCTTACACGTAAGCAGAGAAAACTAAGTCTACGTACTCAGTCTCTGAAATCAACTCCGCAAATCTTCCCAAGTTTCTACAAACATAGTAACTTAGTGCGGATGAGGCTACCTGCTGACGAGATAACAGATATATGCCGTTACACGCAATGCACAGCCCTGCTTTATATGCCTATTTATTCTTTTCTACTGATATCATCTTCGCCTTTTCAGATCAATTTTTGCGATTTTCTGGTGCTGACAGTGTAGTTTAAAGGACGCCTAGGTATTTACCGGGACAAAACTTCTGACCGTTCCAAACTTTGAAGTGTAATGCCTACTGCCGCACATGTCAGGCAGTGAGCTTCTTGTCGAGAACTCCCGACCAGTCAGGGTCTAACTCTTATGGTGTCGTCTGGTTTCATGTTATATTATACTCCAGCAACCATCGTGGGAACGACGTCCATTGATCAGGTTACGTAACGCAATCTTATTGTTGGGCCTTTGGAAGCAAGCTGGAGGCCCCACGGGCGGCCGCATAGCGACCAACAAGCATGCAGGGAGGAGTATCAACAGAATTGAGGGGATCGCGCGGACCAGTTCTGGCAAACCCACCTGTCACGATAGTCAGTGCTCCAGATCGCAGCCGACAGGAGTACAGGCCTTTGATCCAGTGGTAGAGCGTTAGACTTAAACAGCACTCAATGACCCAAAAATGCCAGTTTGCATGCCAAGTCATCCAGACTTGTGACTAAAGAGTCGTAACTGCTCGCCGCAGTCATTTTTGCCTTTTGTCGGTACTCCATCCTATATAGTTACTCAGCTAGTAATGGCGGGACATTTTCTCTGTCAGTTATTAAAAGTCTAGTTCTCCTGTTCCTCAGATTTCCCCTTCCGTCTCTTTACCTATAATTGCGTAACATTTTGCCTTGACCAGATAGACTGGAATGGCCATTTCTGACTTATTAGCCCCAGGTGTTCCCAACCTCGGGGTTGGGTATGGCTGACTGACGACGGCTAATAAGCCGGAAATGGCCATTCCAGTCTCCCTTCTCTTTGCCGGTAATGCCATTCTTCCTATATATCATGCGCCGCTGTGCGGCTGCTGGTTGGGCTCGAGAGAGAGAGCCCTTAAGGCACAACGGAAGGAGTGAGTTCCGTATGAACGATCGGTGAGCGCCCCCTACCATTGTATATTCCCGATCGAAACCGACAGGCCAACGTGCTCGTGGACCAGTGATTAGAGGCGTGGACTTCTAACTAACAGGTCGCAAGTTCGAGGCTTGGGTGTTCCACACTTCGGGCTTGGGTATGACTGGCTGACGACGGCTAATAAGCCAGAAATGGCCATTCGAGTCTCCCATGTCTTTGTCGGCAATGCTATTCTGCCTGCTTTGTGCGCCGCCATGGGGTTGCTGGCGGGACTCGAGAGAGAGAGGTTTCCAAGACACAAAGGGACGAGTGAGTTCCTTAAAGCGATCGGTGTGCGCCTCCCTAGCATTGCTTGCATTTTTCCCTACTTGTTCAACATTGCCACATCTGGAGAGTTGAGAACTTGTGAAAGAACTGCACACACACAACAGTATTCAAACTTATGCTGACGATTCGTTCTCGTTAGGCCTGTGCAATAATATTATTAAGTTGCGGTAGAGCAACAGAAAGCTAAAACAAAAAATGAACAGTAGGCAGGAGGAAGGGGGATCAGACATGTCAGGACCAGATGACAGTTACAGTTTAGTTCTGCTAGGGCATGGGGAGAGGGGGGAGTGGAGGGGATTCTGCCAGTGAGCAATACTTAAGTTTCGTCGCAGGAGCACGCGGCGCGGCAGGATGCGAGCACTAACACGAAGAGCTTAACTTAGGCCAAGGAAGTTTGAGGGCCTAAACCAAGGTCTTCTGCGGGCAAAGGGTTGGCTACCGTCTCTGCCGTCGCAAGTATGCGCTAGGGCAGGAACTCGGAGGGCCTTTATCGGTGTTTTACAGATTACTCGACATTCTTGATTGACGTCCACCCGGTGGCCGTTCTCAAAAACGGCCACGGTTGCGTTAGAGACGGACTTTTTCGTGCCCTAATTTGGTCGGACAGGGTGGTTCTTTCGCATTGCTTGCATCAGTGACTTGTTATTCACCCAATATAACCTGTCATTCTCGCCTAAGAAATTTCAACTAAACTGAGCTTTTATTTACTCGAGGCGCGGAAACAGCGCATGGAGAGTAATACCCCATAAATAGGTAATTATTGTACACGTCAATAGGTGTCCTTGGTTCCGAAACACTTTTCGAGTGGCGAGTTTGCACCCACGTAGGACTGAGAAGTTGATCTGGGATACCGGTATGCTGACCCACTGTGACAACTATGAGGAGGTCCAGGGAGAACGAGGTCGAGAATTGTGAGATGGAGGGCACATGTCCTTGCATGATCAGGGAGAGAAATTTAACCACGCGCCACCGACGACATAAAGTTCAACAGGAATTCTCGGTCAACTTCGTGCTTAATCATGTGAGAACGCGGGGTGTATGAGCTGACCTGAGTCGTTTATATCCTGAACGAAACACACACACGCACACAGAACTAACCGCGAGGATCGAGTTATCCAATCAGCTGGCAGCCTTCGAAGTCAGGACTTTTAAAGCATCGCGATAAATTCGAGCACGCTGGATTTATCATTTAGCGCGGAATGTGCTAAAGTGCCGTGGAGATGGAGTCCCCAGAGTCGGCCTCATTCCTTCTTCTATCATCCGCGTATCAGATGACTATCGAAACCTAGTATCCATCTAGTGACGGTTGACAGAGTAGCGACAGTTCGTCTAGGTGTACCATAATCTTTAAGGTCAGGGGGTCGGCTTTTGAATGCGCTTCCTCTCAACTGCCTCCAAAGATCGCACTCGCTGCAAAGTAGCTATTTAAATAGTATTAATTTTTGCCTCGAATTTCGATGCACGCATAAATTTAAATGCATCTTAATGGGAACACGTGCAAAATTATACTTTCTTGTACCTACCCCAGGGCACCTCGCGTCTTTTTCAAATTTTTTACTTTGTCGAGTCTGATATTCCAGTCCAAAAAGGCTTTCAGTTTCCTGAAGATTTTAAACCCGACCTGTATTTAGGATTTCCAATCTACGTGCTGCATTCTTTTCGTGTAAGAACCGCATATTTATCTAAGATGTCAAGAAGATAAGTATCAGGCTGTTAAATTTTTGCGTCGGATAGGGACTGCGATGCTATCTGAATGGACACGAGTGTGAAATTCTCATAATTACAAACGTTTTGAAACGGAAAGTCACATTTTTTCGAGTATAAAATGTGAAGAAGGCGCGATTTGCTACCAGGTGAGTTCAGGTGTGGTTATCTAGCTCACCTGAAGTAAACAAACCCCAGCCACCTTAATATGGGACTGGTGGTAATGGGAGTTTTTACAGGGGGAGCCAGGAAACGCACAGGCGACGAGGTCAAGTAGTTGTCTATCTCTGATATTGCCTACGTTGTTATTTTACCGGCCCCAGTTTGTGTCAGACCCTGGCCCTAGACGTGGCTTTACGCCGTGCCAGCCACCTGTGTCCTCTTCGCTTGCGGTCTAAAAGCGCACGTTCGCAGTAGCTGAAAGCGACCTTTTCCAGCTCTTGTAAGACCAATACAAACTCTCTCTCCTCCTACCTCACCTGAATCCGGAGTCATAACCAAGTCGAGAAGATCGGAGGTCCAAAAGGGCATCAGTGGCTTGCACGGCAAAAACTCGAACGTAGGCGTACCCCAAAACCCCACAACGAACACTGAGCAGAATTTCACACCACAGCAATAACAGGGATATACACGGATTCCAATGGGCGGTGCGTGAACCTGCACATGGGCGTGTCACCACAATCCAAATGTTGGTGTTTGTTAGGCGTGCTCATCCCCAATAACACCTGCCGGACTCCGATCTAGATAGATAGATAGATAATTTTTTATTAAAGACCCCTCGGGGTCCCATCAAAGCAAGTTAAAATAAATTTACATGTGAGTTTTTGACGAGGCAGAACGAATCTTTACAAAATGCAATTCATAGTTTCTGAATTAGTAGTCCATTGAGAAACATGATAAGTGAGGGGTGAAAAAAAACTCCATACAAAGAGTTAAAAATGATTGGATTAATTTTACAGGAGAAAAAAACCCCCTGAAAAAAATGATGACAGAAAAAAGCGAGCAGGACTGGCCTGTAGGTGGCGTGTTGGCCCAGCTCATTTACCGCGTGGTCCGTTTTAGGAGCTTAGCACGACAGTTCGAACGCCGTTGCCGTCGATTTCCACCGTGTGCTCCACAGCGAGGTGAGAGCAAGCGTGGCGACTTGGATGCGATTTAGGTGATAGTGGTAGTGGGCTTGCACAGCATCTACCACACTCCCCCCTCCTCCTGCTCCGCCACCTGGACCCGGTGCCAAGACAGTCAGTAAGACCGAAGGCGGGGGAGGGCGCAGGCGGATAGCACGGTGAAGTCCACACACTGGCGGTCTATTCCGCATCCCCTGGTCCACATAACAAATGACCAGGATTTTAGCGAACAACATTGGGGGGGGGGGAGGGGGGACGGCAGGGGTCCCAATGTGCGCGATGTGTGCCGGCAATTGGGTCTGCCACAGCGCTCCGAAATATTCGCATTTGCTATTGTGCGCAATACGATAACGCCTGCCAGAATCCGATATGGCCCCCGTGTTGAGCCAGCGCATCCACCATGTGCCCGTTTGAGGCGCACAGAGGCTTAATCCACACACGCAGACGACTTGACTCTGCTAATACATGCGCCCTGGTCTCGGCCGGCAGACGCTTCCTGCAGGATCCGTATTGCTACCATTCTGTCCAGAATATAGCTCTCCAGGTTTTCCATTCGTATTCTATTTTGAATAAGCATTTGATCCTAATTGGATAGTCAAAACTCACCCATTCATCACTCACACAGGCCTCCATACCAGAAACAAGAAGAGTTTCAGTGAGATTATTGGACAAATTAAGGGTATGACAGAGGGGCGCTCGCCGATCGTTCTTAGGGAACTCACTCCTTCCGTTGTGCCTTACGGGCTCTCTCTCAAGCCCAACCAGCAACCGCACAGCGGCAATGGTATAGGCAGAATGATATTCCCGACAACGACAAGGGAGACTGGAATGAGGAGGGACGACAGCGAATGCGGGTAGATTGATACAGCACTGTTTCGGGCTTATTCTGCCTTCATTCAGCCAATCATAACCCTGACCACCAGCAGCTGAGACCAGAAACACAAACATGCGCACAGACGCACCTAGCGCAGTCGGTCCACCACTGAGGCCTACCAGATGGGTCATAAGCACATCATCGAACCGAAGTTCATCAGTGCCTCGCCACCTGTCATTCTCTGTCGCTGCAGATCGGGTATTTATCAATCAGGAATGGGCGCACACCGATCTGGAGACTGGAATGGCTACTTCTGGCTTATTAGCCGTCGTCAGCCAGTCATACCCAACCCCGAAATGTGTCCCACACTTCGGGGTTGGGTATGACCGCCTGACAGCAACTAACAAGCCAGAAATGATCATTCCAGTCTCCCTTGTCTTTGCCAGTAATAACATTCTGCGTATATCATTCGCGCTGTGCGGCTGCTGGTTGGGTTCGAGAGAGAGCCCATAAGGCACAACGGAAGGAGTGAGTCCCGTAAGAACGATCGGGGAGCGCCCCCTACCATTGTATATTCCCGATCGAAACCGACAGGGCAGCGGGCTCATGGCCCAGTGGTTAGAGGCGTGGAATTCCAACTAACAGGTCGCGAGTTCGAGCCTCAGATGTTTCACACTTCGGGGCTTGGTATGACTGCCTGACGACGGCAAATAAGCCAGAAATGACCATTCCAGTCTCGCTTGTCTTTGTCGGTAATAACATACTGCCCAAATTAAGGGTATGTCGGGTAGCAGTGGGATGGGGTTTTGACCCTTACCTCTTTCGGTAAGACACGCGGATACCGGCGCGAGCCGGCAACGAGAGAGGGCGTAAAAGCACTGAAGGCATGGTTGTCAAACACTGATTTAGCCCCGTGTTATCACGCGCTAGGCCCAGGCAGCCAGGTAGCACGGTCCAGACTCCCGCCTAAGGCGCACGCCGTCACCACGCCATGAGATCACCGTGAGCTAGCCGACGCGTACCCGACACAACCACGGACGCCACCCCCCTCTCTCCCCCCAACTCCTTCTTTTCCCCGGATCTTGGCTACAATAGTGTCCACTCGTTGTTGCACTCACACAGTCTCCGATGTTGGAATCCTGCGCGAGTTCGAAAACCCAGACTACTAAACCTACTGTTCCGGTAATCGCGTCTTTGTCCTGGGACGCGCATATCCCCCCCCGCATCAGCGGTACTTCTGTGCATTCGCCGAGATCCATTGAGGACAGCCGGGGAGATCTAATTATGCCAATACTAATCGCGATGATCTACTTGAGCCAGATCCTAGCAGCCCAGAGGAAGTTGTACTAATGATCAACTGCGCTGCCAGCCACAGGACTTAACACTTTGCTGACTGACTTCGCCAGGGGATGAGGGTCAAACACAACTGAGTGATTTTTGGTACTGATAAATTTTTTTGCTGCCTGCTTGGTGTTCCCTAGATTACGTGCTAATAAGCTCTCTCACGTTAGCGAATGTGTGAGTCAAAAGTTCAAGGAGAAAAAGGACCTTCCCTGTTTCTACCCTCGAGCCACTATTGGCCCGCACAGGGAGAGTATAGAGGAGGCAACAAAAGCTCCCTTCTTCAAATGGATTTTGACAAAGGCTCAGGATGGTTCGAGCGTCGTCAGGAGGTGCTGCCTAAATGAGTGAGAAAAGTGTACACTCTTCGACCGAACATATTGCCCAAGGCCTGCCCAGGTGAGTTCTTAGTTTGAAAATGATGTTGATGTATAGCCTGACGTTTTATCGTAGGCCTTAAATTAATACGGTCACCCCTTCCATCGATTAACGAGTGGTAATAAAATAGACTACTGCGCTGCTCGGGAGTACATAAAGACAGACGTCGATGGTTGCTAGGATGGGAAGTAACTGTATGCTCCATTTTAAGTACATGTTGCCCATTGAGTTTAGGTAACAAGGTTACGTCTGTAGGATTTTGAGAGGCTAAGGCTTATAGCCTGTATTTCAACGCTGTAGTATGAAAAAAATGAATAATCACCTTATATTTTTAATAACGGAGCTGCAAAGACCCTGCCGTGCTAAAAAAACCGACATAAGTGAAAAAGAAGGGTGACCGAGCATCGGAACATTTTGTTTATTGTTCTGAGCTTTCGAATTCGTGCAGGAGCCCATCGTCAGAGACAGTAGCAGCACTAGAACGAGCGACAGTAATCCAACCATCGACCGGCGGCGCAAGACCGGAGGTGACTGCGCAGGATTGTGTACGCCGGCACCAGATCGATAAATCGATTGGCTGGGTTCTCATCCGACATAGGCTCCCCGTCTTGGGACAATGTTTTACCCATGAGAAAGCAAACGCACATATTTAGGAAGCTTACGATACTCGGGAGATGTTACCGACAAAGACAAGGAGGATCTGGAGCCAATCTTCCGCGTTCTTTCATATGATCAGGACGTAAGGATGAATGTCGCGAGTCAAGTGCCTAGGGCTATTTAGCTCGAATACGAAGTGGCTTGAGAGCGCGGCCCAAAGGTAACAGACATAACCCAGTGATCAAAATGTTTGAGCTCGAGTTTCCGTTGGTCAGAGTTAAATAGTCTCTGACTATCACTCACTAACGCAAAATGAGAAGGGATGGAATAACAAATTTTAATATATTTGCCGCCACCGTTGATGGGTATCTGCGTCAAGGCGACTTGACTACTATACATTTTGTCGGCTATTAGCGGCACTAGTCGGCTCCATGGAAGCGTAGCATGCGTCTGTAAAGTCAGTGACCGATCTGGTGAAATGGCAACCGAAATTCTGAAATGCGTTTTGGGTAGCGAAAAATTACTTAAGTGGGGTTGTTACAGTGATTATCATGCGGTGTAATTCAGGGATAGTTCAAAAATTCCAGAATGTTGGCTTTTGAATGCACCGTTTTTCAGTCGCCTGTAAAAACCACATTAGGCAGAAAGTTACCACTTGGTTAGAATGCATTTTATCTGTCAATTTTTTCCCCTGGAAAATTAATCCAATCATTTTTAAATCCTTAAGTAGTTTTTTTCACTGCTCGCTCATCATTTTTCTTAACGGACTACAAATTCAGAAACCCTGAATAGCATTTTATACAGATTCTGCCTACCTCGTCTAAAATTCTATGTAAATCTATTTTTACTTGCTTTGATGGGAACCCATCGGGTCTTCAATAAAATTATTATTATAGATTAAAAAATATTTTGCAAAAAACATACGCAAAATATTCTTCGTTGTGCTCATTCGGTAGCGAACCACGTCTTTTTAAGCCCTGTACCCGAAGAAAAAATGTCTTTCAGTCTTTAAAGTTTCTGATTATGAGATTTTTAAGGCCGTGCTGTGTCCATGCAAATAGCATCGTATGTATCTGTTTTATAACACTCTTCTTTCAGTATACAACAGAGTCCACATTCGCTGTTACATTCTGTGAGCACTTTATAGTTTCTATTTAATAGCCCAAAGGAATGCGTGTTTTTCCTTACACAGAAAATCCTAAAAGAGAATGCAATGACGGATCGAGTTCGAAATCGTGCGGCAATTGAAAAACATTTTTAAGTTCAAAAGACATCCTTTTTTCAAGTATAAAACTCGAAGAAGACATGCTTTGCTACCGAATGAGTACACAAATTAAAACGTTTATGGAGGCTCTCTATAAAGTAAGTTTGAATTTAGAAGAAGTTCGGAAATCGATGGAAAAATGTCCCCTATTAGCTAGCCATTTTTTACCGAAAAAGAAATGCATTCAAAAGCTAGTACGACAGCGTGCTGAAGTGTCACGAGACTGTGTTGCAAGATAGTCAATACTAAAGTCCCACTTAAGCAATCCTTCGGGATCGAAAACTCGGCTAGATCGCAGTTGGTATCCAGGCTCCGTATTACAGGTGGCTATGGGGGTTGTTTACTGGGGCTATTTTGTGGGATTCCATAGTCACATCTGACCCATTTGACTTCCTGTTTACGTCTGAGGTTAGGATTAGGGTACCGGTTAATGGCTTCCGATTTTCGGGTTAGGGTTATGCCTTTAGGCTAAGGTTTTCGGGTTACGGCTAGGGTTTGAGCGTACGATTAGGTCTCAGTATTACAGTTAGGTTTTTCAGTTACGGCTATGTTCAAGGGCTACGGTTACGTTCACGATTTCGGTTAGGGTTAGGGTTGCCATTTAGGTTAACAGTTAAAATTTAAGGTTGAGGTTAGGGTTAGGGTTAAGGTTGGGATTAGGGTTAAGGTCCCCGTCCGCTTCCCCATTCCTGGCTACCGACTGCGATCTAGCCGAAAACTCACTGCACAATTTCGGTTAACATTTCATGAGATCGGTCACTGACCATTTCCTGCTTGCAACCGGACTGTGTGGCCTAAAGGCAGGTCTGGATTGGAGCTCGATATGCGGTCATCTGTGTGCAAGAGAAGAACTTATTAATTAAAACCTCCAGGCTAAATGAATTCAAACACGTATTGTCTTCCAGTTGGGGTCACTTGGTGAACTCCTGTTGTTTTTATGTCGGAAACAATCAAAGGTTTAGCGGTGTCGGACTTTGACCGTGATCAATTTAGATTTCCATTAAAAATAACCGTCAATTGTTATGTAAACAGTGCAACCACTTATGAAGACGATAGCTATACAGCCACACGGACAGTAGAGCGATTAATTATCAAGAAGCTCACTACTAACTGGATCTAACTCTGTTCTTTTCTGCTCATTGATGTCTAATCATCCAAACAATACTCTGAAAAACTGTTTGCACATTTACACATACTATGGTTGAGGAGCGCCCACCGATCGTTCTTACGGAACTCACTCGTTCCGTTGTGCCTTACGGGCTCTCTCTCGGTGAGCGTCCCTCTACCACTGTACAGTGAGTGACCGATCTCATGAACTGTCGGTCAAAATTCTGAAATGCGCTTTCAGTCAGTGGGATTGTAATACTGACTATTATGCGGCATAATCCTATCGTATTTTGGACTCGCCAGGATGTCGGCGTTTGAATGCATTTCTTTTCGCACTCCTGCAGAAAAATTGACTACTTAAATAGCATGCATTTTTCGCATTGATTTCCGATGATCTTATATATTCAAATATATTTTATAGAAAACATGCATAAACATATGCATTCTTTTACTCGTTTGGTAGGGATTTGCATTTCCTTTACATTTTATACCCTAAGAAATGTTACCTTTCAATTTTAAGTCTCTTATTATGAGATTTTTAAAACCGTGCGATCTCCATTCCTACAGCATCGTACATGTCCGTTTATCAACACTCCTCATGAAATGCACACCGTAGTCCGCATCCATTGCAAAATTTTATGAACTCTATATAGTATCTTTTTAAAGGCATAGAGGACTATATGATTTTCCTCACGCGGAAAGTATACACGCTGTAGACTGCAATCGCTAAACACTAATGAAGTCTCTGATCTGACTCAAAATTATTCGGAAATTGGGAAATCTTTTCAAAACCTAAATATACACCTTCTTCGGGTATAAAATGTGAAGGCAATGTGATTTCCTACTAAATGAGTGGAAGATGGCGTATTTTTATGCATGTTTTCTATAAAATATATTTGAATATATAAGACCATCGAAAATCAACACGAAAAATGCATGCTACATAAGTAGTCAATTTTTACTGGGGGTGGTTTCTGCAGGAGGGCGAAAAGAAGTTCATTCAAAAGCCGACATCCCGGCGAGTCCGAAATACCATAGAATTATGCCGCATAATAATCAGTGTTATAATCCCACCTAAGTAGTACCTCGTAATCGAAAAGGCATTTTAGAATTTCGGCCAACATTTCATGAGATCAGTCACGCACTGTATATTTCCGATCGAAACCGACGGGATAACTGGCTCGTGGCCCAGTGGTTAGAGGAGTTAAACTGTAAGTAAACGGTCGCGAGTTCGAGCCCCGGGTGTTCCACACTTCGGAGTTGGGCATGACTGGCGGACGACGGCAAATAAGCCAGAAATGGCCATTCCAGTCTCCCTAGTGTCTGTCGGTGATAACATCCTGCATATACACATACTATTTTCGGTGGCACTGACTTATGCAGGCGTCCAAACAGGAATAAGAATGCGCGCCCAAGTAGTAAAGGCGCACCTGCATGAAATTCTAAAAAAGGCAAAATATTCCTGTGTACTAAGCCCGACAATAATCTCAGTATAAAACTAAGCCGCTGCCCTAACCTTGACCCTAACCTGACCCTAATTCTGCGGCTAACACTAGCTCCTACTTTAACCCTAAACTTGATACTGGCTTAGTTTACCGTTAATTTTAAATCTAATCCTAAACCTAATCCCACCGAGGCGCCGAGTGTTGCACAGGTGGGTCAAAACGAGTTGTTCAAAATCTGCCAAAGTACCCATTAATTACGTGAGCCTGGCAGTCATCTGGTGGATTCTAGTTGGATTATTTTGGAAATCCTACTTGGACTTAGTGTATAAGGTTTGGTGGATTCCAGGCGTTGCAGAAGGTTGGGTGGGTAACTTAACCCAGATGTGTGGTTAAACTCGCGGCTCCCGTTGAGACCTCGTAGGTCAGATGACTAGAGCGTTGGGTGTACTCACGTCCTGCCCTTGTTGTCCTGGGTTCGAATCCCAGCGAGGCGCCGAGATTCTCACACCTTGGTCAAATTGACTTAGACCTAATCCTTAACTTAGCCCGATAAACGACTCCAGACGACTCTGCTGCCACGCCAAGAAGGGGCAAGCCACGGTGGCATGGCGAATGCATCCTATAAATGCTGCAGCCCCTTTTGCATGAACCACCAGTATCTGCTTTTGTCTTTGAGGATGGGTTCGAGCAGGAATCCGAAACGTCAGGCGAATAAAGCTCTTGTCCCAACGATCGTGTCTCCTTCTTCGTAACTGTACATCATCACACGGACCTCCAGTTCGATCGCAGTTTGGGCGATTACTCTGCCCCGGGGAGGGGGGGGAGGGGAAGGTTGAAGAGCTGGTTTAGAGGGCGGAAGGCAATTGCGGTTGAGGGTGCACCGTAGGCGAGAGAGATCAGGACTCGGGCAACTCGTCATTTAAGCAGGCGTCAAAACTCGCAAGGATTTTGGCCTCTTTCAACTCGAAGATGTTGGCGGATTCCATTAAGTGATCGACGACCGGATATTTGGCGTTTTTCCTCCTCGTGGATGATAGGTGTTCTATTATCTGCATCCGAAATTGCTTGCCGCTTCCTCCGTTACTTGCAATTGAGGTCCAGTAAAGGACTATAAGCGATTTCTGTTGTGGCAGAAGACCCTTCATTCTCACAACTTTGCCACTACTGATCACCTCGAGCTTATCCCCCTCTAATCTTTCATCATGTTCCTCAGTGCATGGTAGAGGGAGTTGTACGGACAGGCGTTCCTTATGAATACCCGTCGGAGGTTTCGTAATTCAGCAACTTTGCTCTCGCGTTCACTGCAGCAAGTTCCAACACGCTAATAGAGTGATATGCGATGAATGCGTGAATTACTAACTTAACTGGCAAGGTGGTGGCGTAGGAATTAAGTCATATGAAGACTGCTCCCATCTTGTGCCCAGTGCCTTGAGTATCTAAGTCCGGGTTCGAGGGTGAGTGCAAGACGTCAAGTGGCCACAGTTCTTGTCACGGTGGCCCATGCTTCCTCACCACCACCACCACCACCACCACCACCACCACCACCACCACCACCACCACCACCATCACCACCACCACCACCACCACAACCACCACCACCACCACCACCACCGTCGTCGTCGTCGTCGTCGTCGTCGTCGTCGTCGTCGTCGTCGTCGTCGTCGTCATCATCATCATCATCATCATCATCATCATCATCATCATCATCATCATCATCATCATCATCATCATCATCATCATCATCATCATCATCATCATCATCATCATCATCATCATCATCATCATCATCATCATCATCATCATCATTTTCTTCTTCTTCTTCTTCTTCCTTTTCTTTATGATACTGATCGGGATACCGGTATTCGCTTAGACGCGTGTACTATGGGATGGAGACAGACCTAAAAAAAGCGGTACCCGCATTTCCTTGACGTGCTCGTCAAGGTAAGCGTATGTGAATAACTCGAGACATCACTAGTATGAAAACAACCAAGCTCATTGGAGCCTTCAGTCCTGGTGGCAACTGTACTACGGCACACAAACCAAGTCGACCCACAGCAGTCACTGAAAAGAAAAATCTTCTGCATCTTAAGTTAATTGTCATGGGACTAGGTGTTGGGATTTCAGACCAGCACAGAGTCACTCTGAACAACAGCAGCTTACCATGACACATGCATAGACAGTCGTTGAAGTCATAAATCTTTGTCTCAGAACGCGCTACGTCGCTGTTACATTAGACCTAAGTGGGAGCTACGCGGTCTCATCACACGCGTTAGTGTTGGCTAGGCTGAGTCCACGTCATCCCTTAAGTATTGGCGTACTTGCGTGTCGTACGCGATAGGCGGCAGCTTATGCTATGCTGACCGCTGCATCAGCATCCATTAGTTGGCTGAGAGACCCGGGCAGGTCACTGCTGCATGTGAAAAAGAAGAGAGGACCTGATACTGAGGTACCACCCGATGAAAGTTCGGAGTATTCTTCGTCACGACAGATTTGGCGGGCTTAAAAGTACTACGACGTGCTGAAAGTCATGGCCCGGAACATCAGACTGAAGTGGCTCCCCTTCCACGTGACCGATACGCTGCTCTCACCTACGCGAGACCCGACGCCCCCTCAGTGGAGCCCGGAAGGTAGGGAGCTTAGGGACCCGGCGGTGTGCGGCACGCGTAGGCGCCTTTTGAACCTCCATACTCTCCGTTCACCCGCTCTCGTCCGGTCTCTCTGATCTCGTCCTGCCATCGGATCACCGTATGGCTTGGGAAGACTAAAGTGCGGGAGATGATGCACAAGCCTGGACAGAGTTAAGAAGAAGGCGCAGTCTTCGGGGGCAGGGGGTTTCTGTTTGTCCGACTTCTTGGACTTAGGCGTCAAACAAACAGAGTCCTGCGAAAGTCACCATGTCGGGGACAGAAATGGACCTCATCCATTGGATGGTCTAAGTATGAAAACTACAAGGCGGGGCCGTACAAAGCTTGTATTCGAGAAACTAGACACAAAGGAGTTGTGCGATGGGGAAAGTAACTTTGTAACATGACTGCCTTCAGCCTCCTGGGGGTTCACTTCTTTGGTGCCCTTTTCGTAAAGCCAGGGTTGCGAGTGTTCGGAGTTCAGTAGAACCAAGAACTATTTATTCCGCTGTCCCATCGAATCTTGGCCTACAGGGAAAACTACGGGATGTCACCTGCGAACTCGTAGCGCATGTCATCTGTTGGCTAGAGCATGCAGTAGACTCCATCAGTTTTGGCATTGCCTTCACTTCTGACGATGGACTCAACTGCGTGCTGGAAAGTGTAGGCAAACTGACACATGGTTCTGGCGACTGGCTGTGTTTATCTTCG
>CACRXP010000140.1:950412-986177 GCA_902702965.1 Spirometra erinaceieuropaei
CACCACCACCACCACCACCATCATTATTGTTATTATTATTATTATTATCTTCTTCTTCTTCCTCCTCCTCTTCCTCCTTTTCATCCTCTACTTATACCATTATTATGACTGTTGTGATCTTTATTTTTGCCCTTCTCCCTCAATGGCGGCTTACAATCGAGGAGAAAAGTAAGCTGTTCTGCTTGTATTTCCTGGCAGGGCGTATTGGTGAAGTGGTTAGATCGCAGTTGGTAATCAGGAATGGGGAGGCGGACAGCCAGGTCCCTGTTGTACGTGAATGGTGACAAAAAGGGGTTTATGGGTGGAGTAAGTGGAAGGGCTGGTAGAGGAATGCTGGAGTTTCTGGGTAAAAGTAAAGTTACCAGGGAAAGTGCTGGGAAGTTTTAAGTGGATGGAATAAGGGCAGAAATTTAAACCCTACGCTTAAGCCTAAAATCCAACCCTGACCGCAAACGTAAAGCCTAACCCTCAGCCGCAAAACCGAAATGTAACCAAAATCCTAAAACCCAACGCTTACCCTAAACCTAGCCATAACCCTAACCTTAACCCCAACGGGAACCTAAACACTAACCCTAACACTGAAACCTGACCCTAAAACGCAAACCCTAATCCTAAAACTTAACCTACGCCTAACCCTAACCCTCACTAAACCCAAAAGCCTGACCGAAACGAGCGACCTGCCTAACTCAGTAAGAGCACACCTACTGACAACAAGTTCCGTAGATAAGGTAGGCATACCTACTGATAACATGTACGTACGTCGGCAGTATCGCCGTATAATGTCTGACTACCAACTGCGATCTTACCGGTGAAGTGTCCTTAAAGTTTGTGCTACTGTAGAACTCTAAATGGGTATTAGACATTAGAAAAGGCTCAAATTAGGGGATTATACAACAACCCCTGGACTGGGTTTTGAATTTGTTCTTTTGAATTGGGTTAATATCATTTCCCCCTATTTTTATCGTTTTATTAGTTTGGAAAATGAAAAGTGCAACAGCAGTTTTAGACAACAAATCAGACGGCGGTCATGAAGGGACTTGTGATAGTTCACGCTAGATTAAATACTTAAGCAAAAACCAGTAGTATGGGCAAAAGATCGAAGCACGAAGACCCCCACGGATACATCTTGCATAGCTGGACGTGTTTTATATTCAGGTATAGAGTTTTGGAAATAAGAAAATATTTCACATCCTAACTAATTCGGATTTACGTCAAGTAATCAACCCGGAAGGACCTCTTTATGGCCGAAATGGCAGAATGCGATTCCATCGCAAACGAACAGGCTTACTGTTGCGCGGAAAGACAGTAGTGCATGAAGCTTTGTCACTTCTGCCTGCCGTTCACGTTCTTGAGATAATTAATTCTCACACTATCGATACTATTGGCCAGTTTTTCATCCTTTGCTGAAACGGCTAGTGGATAAAAGTGGAAATGATGCCGTCTCAGTCTGTCCTACCGTTGTCTATAGTTGATACACAGAATCCTACCGTGACATGGATTTGGAGTTAGTTCAGACCGTGATTATTTATCGGGCCCACCGAACGAGCCAACACGGGAGCCAGGTAAGGGCAGGACGGGCTTTATTGGGGGGGGGGGGATGGCGGGGTGTGTAGTGGCACGCCTGGGTGCAGGCTCACGGCCGCCGACCACCTACGCCCGATCTCTTCTCCGGTATCGATACACGGAGCTCAGTTGGGTGAGGAGGAGAGAGTGCGGTGGATGCAACGTGTGTTCACTACCACTATAAACTAATTCCCGCGCAGGTCACTGTCCCTGTACCCACTCCACTTAGGGGAATAAGGTGGACATCGACGGAGACGATGGTTTGACCGATGTTCTCCTGCTGATTGATATTACGCGTGAGCTTCCATCTTGAACGAATGTGTTCTGAGTCTCATGCTCACATGGTTTGTCACAAGTACATTGGACATATTACCTTGGGGTTTCCTTTAGAATGAGGGAGTCAAATGCGTCCCTCGTCGAAGATTATTAATGTGTGCGGAACATTTCATGTCAGCAGTTGCAAAGCCAGACAAAAAACTACTTCACAGCCCCGGCTACATGAAGGAAACGCTAGGGGTTCAGTTTTCTGCAAACGGTTTCAGGCAGTACTCAGATACCTGCAGAAAAAAGAATGGCCTGACAAAGTCCAAGTCAACTACTTTATGCCCTGTTCGTTCGAAACTTTCAGACCGAAGCAAGAAGTTGAAAGCGGTGCCGACCAACCGAAAATTACTTTCTCATTTGACAAATGTTTGCAAACGGCTGCACTGTTTAACCTGTCTTTAGACACTGCCTTCATAATGGGTCAGGTCAGAGCAGCTAAAAAGTGGCAAATTTGAAATCGACAGTCTAGGAGGCGCCTAATTCCGGTACCGCAGTTTGGTGCTTAGCATCATGATCGAACACCTTATTGATCTACTGATCGTCATCTAGTTGAGAAACATCCTAGGAATTACCGTAAGGCGCGCGAACTCGCACAAAGGAAGTGACCTTTTCAATACCAACAAGCTACAGGTGACGGGACGCGGTCAAACGCCACTCACCCGCGCCTTTAGTGCTATTAAGGCAAGCCACAGTCCGTAACCAACCGTGCGGAGTATTAACTGAAATTCTGAAATTTAGGCAGTATCTTATTTCGTATCCGCACCCGCTAGGGGTTAGGGTTAAGGATTAGGTTTCGGAGCTAGTGTCAGGGGTTAGTTTTACGGGTTGGGGTTAGGGTTAGGGGTTAGTAGTAAACCCCCTACTACTACCGGTCCCTTATGACAGGCGGCTGGTGCTTGTCTACTGCAGGTGTGGCTACGGATTAGGATCCGACAGAGATGTGTTTTTGAGTAGGAGGTTGTAAGACTGATTCTCGTGCAGCATGATCTCACAAAACGGTCAGATGTGATTATGTGACCCCACCCGAAGTAAACATACCCCAGTTGCCGGTGGTAATATGGGGTTTTCATAGGCGGGACCGGGAAACGCACAGGTGACGAAGTTAAGCAATTATACGAAAAAGAAGAGCTATTGAGGATGCGGCGTTGTACTTTGAGAGATTGAAAAATGGTTACTCTAACCCCAACCCTAACCCTAATCTCCAACCTCTAACTCAAACACATAACCCTGACCCTTAGCCCCTAACCCTTAACCACAGCCCTAAACCCCAACCCAACATTTCTGTGTCCATCAGATGGGGCTACATAACCACAACTTATCCACAAAATCGTCAGTCACCATAGGATGTCGGCTTTTGAGTGCGCTGCTTTGCGGCCGTCTGAAAAAAGTACACTCGGTCAAAAATGACTACTCACGCAGTATGCACTTTTCCGATTGATTTTTAATAACCTGGGAACTACAAGTATATTTTGTGAAAAACACAATCGAAATATTCTTTCCTGCCCTACTTTGGTAGCCGACTGCGTATTTTCCAAACATTCGATTCGAAGAACGGGTATCTTCCAGTCTTGAAAAATGTCTGTTACCATGAGATTTTTTAAGACCGTGAAATTCCAACTGAAATAACATCTTTTTATGAAATATATGTACAATATAGCCCACGCTCATAAAAAATTTTGTGAACCCTATATTGTGTCTTCTTAATGGCGCATGGGAATGTATGATTCTACTTACATAGAAAGTATACGGCTTGTTGGCCTTAAACGCCAATGCAATGGCAGATCGGCCTCAAAATCACTCGGGATTTAAAAACTCTTAATACCTAAATAGACCTTCTCCAAATATAGCGTTTGAAGAAGACGTGATTTGTTACTAAATGAGTACAAGGAAGAATATTTTTACGTGCTCTGTAAACTACATTTCAATTTATACGAGCAGCAAAAATCGGTAGAAAAAAATTCATGCTACTAAGGCAGCCCACTTTTGCCGGGCACGCTTATTGTGGTCTGTCGAAATAGCCAGCGAAAATAGTCAAGGCAGTTTTAAAAGAGGAAATATTTCCTGAAGAGGAAGATCCTGTAGAATCAACCATTGCAAACAGGCGTATTGGTCCAAGAACTGTGTCCTGTTTGTCTCCTGGAAGTCGCTGACAGTTAACTCCGAACGGATTGTGATGCAGAACCTTAACAGGGACTCATTTCTACTGAGACATATTTCTCAGAATTTAGAATATCTGATTAGGGTTTTTTCTCTGTCCAACAAACTCTGCGACAAACAATTCGGTGAGATGTGGCTATGTAGTCCCACCAGATGGACACGATACTGTTGGGGTTGGGGTTAAGGTTAGGGGTTAGGGTTTGCGGTTAGGGTTAGGGGTCAGGGCAACTATTTCTCAACCATTTAAATTACAACCGCACATTCTCAATAGCTTTTCTTTTGTCTACAACTACTTGATCTCGTCACTTGTGCGTTCCCCCAGTCCCACCTGCAAAACTCCTATTATCACCGGTTCCGTATTACAGGTGGCTGGGGTTTGCTGTCTTCAGGTACGGCTACATAACCACATCTGACTAAATATTCAAAGCATGGGAAGGTATCCTTCTTAGAATTGAGGCACTTGCCATTTGATAGAAACGTTTTACAAGTTAGCTATATATATATACAGTGAGTATAACGGGAATTATCCTGTCACCTATCTTACTTTGAACTCAAGTCTTCCGCCTTATTCGTCGGACGACACGCGCGTTTGTTGTTATCTGATGCTGCGTGTGTATCCCTAGACGATAGCATTGCCCGACCGATCTATGGGAGCTATCCAACTAACTGATAATTCTCCCGAGTTGCACAGTTAAAACAGAGTTTAATGTTTGTCTCTCGCCTATAGCAGGAGGCATTTCCATCTACCTGTTAAGCCAATTAGGCTGTCTTCTGTGGCATACGCAGGCGAAAGAACTCCGTAATCTATCTGGCGTTTTGCCGTCCTCCTCACAACTAACTGCTATGGTTACCGCGTACGTGGCCACTACACAAGGGCGGGAGACAAAACTTAACTGGTACAGGCGCGAGTCTGCTTTTACTCGGCCACTTTTGTCTCGTGTAATGAGACACCCCTGACTCCGGGACCGAATACTGACGTCGCGTTTGGTAACAATCGGGAGATGGCACCCAAAAAAATCCGCCTAGCCAAAGCAGCCTGTCTTACGGGACAGATGGTAATAGGGGTTTTATGGGTGATGGCTGGTCGGGATGTGCGATAATAGCAGACGGAAAGCCTTATTTGAACAGGTGAATGATCGAAGTTGGCCCGCTCTCCGTTCCGTTATTATAAAATGGGTCGCCAAAGGCAGTATAGTGATAACGGACGAGTGGAAGGAGTATAATCGTCTTCCCTCAGAAGGTTATCTACATTTCTCTGTTAACCACTCAAAGAACTCCAAGGACCCTACCACCGGACGGCACACCAATGCCATTGAGGCATACTGGGGTAGACTGAAAAGGAAATTCCACGAGGGAGGCCCTGTATGTGGTCGAGCTGTGTGGGCTCACATAGACGAAGTACAGTATCGTCTTTGGTTTGGCCTCAATGTCATGTCTTTGACAGATGCCTGGAAACTATTCCTGTCCCATGTTGTGCAGACTTATCCTATTTAAAAGTGATTTTGTCTTGAAATAAACTGCCATAATGCGAATGTATGCCGTATATTCAGGTGTACGTGTGTAACGATGGGGAAGGTTGGGTAACAGCGACCATCGTCCATGAAACCTCCTGCGATGTTCGTTTGGCCAGCCCATGTTAGGCCGTCGCGGAAAGTCCAAGTAGTGCGTGAAAGTAGGCCTGCAACCGCTGATATAGCCTGAAGGCGTTTGAGTCCACTGTTAAAGGAAGTATTTCTAGGTAACGAATTTTTTTTGGGTGCCATCTCCCGCTTGTTACCTTGCGTTTTGCCCCCACGCTCGTTTGAGAGCTTGTTACGTCTAAGCAACGTGAGTGTACTCCTAGAGCCAAATTCCCTGTTGTAGGGAAAGACAGAAGTTTATAGTATACAGACAGAACCCTGAGTTGTTCTCTCAGGTGACAGTGGTTGCTGACGAGGCCAGTGTTGACTGCCTCCAGTCATGTCTGATGGTGACAGCTATTTGTGTAGGTTTGCAGAGCGAGCTCAAGTGTGGCGCCCACTTGGGACGTGCTGGTTACATTTGCCGGGTAGTGGCGTGTGTTCAAGTGCCCTATATTGCATTCTCGCGGGGGGGGGGGAAGGAATGGTGTCTTCAAGTGATGCATAGGCAGCTACAACCCTGGGGCGCATACGAGTCGAGTGGTTGCGGGTCAGCGCGTCTGGAGACGTTCGCTCCGAATGACCTTGACACAACAGGCCTCTGAGCAAGGACGCCAGACACGGCCACGTGACTGTCGGCATCAAGCCTTTGTAGGCAACCGTAGTCAGAAATCTATGAGGCTTACTGACAAAGGCAGGGCGGACTCGAATGGCCATTTCTCGTCTATTGGCCGTTAGTAACCGGAAAAAACCCAATTCAGAGCACAAGCTCTACTCCTCTCTGGTTGCTGTGTTCGAGAGGATTCTCAGCCACATACGAGTGACGTTGATGCATGTGGACTGGTTTTGTAACGCAGTTCGGAGGCTCCGTTTCACACTGCATCTGTGGTTTAGAGTTTCGGCCTCGCCAACTGTAAAGCTACACTCTCCCTACTTTTCATAACTTGGTCGCTCTCAGAGAGCGAGAGAGAGAGAAACGCATTGTAGGAAGAAGTGTGGGCGGGTGGAGGATGGAAGTTGGTGGCAGATGTTACATGCGTGGTAGAAGCGATAACGTTGTAAAACAGAGTGTTGGGTAGAGCCAGCCGCCCCTTCGACCTAAAACTCCAGCGTTGGTCACAGATGGGACCGGAGGACAGGAATTCTGGGCAGATGGGTGTCTGCTTTTCAGTGTAACTGCGGACCACCCGGTTCATCCTCACGTTTCGTGTGGGCGAAGCGCCTTCAGCGAAGAGTAGTTGCGCAACAATCAGGCCATCGGGTCTGACCAATGAGCAGTCGCGAAACCTGCAGCAGTAGCACTGTCTTTAGGGCTAGCTTAGCACCAATCGTGGAGAAATTATTTCAAGTCACAGCGGTTGGATGTTAAGTACAATTTGAAAAAAAAGACTTAGCCCTCCCTCGGACAGAATTCTGGATCTATGAAGTGCGGTGCTGTAGGGGGGGGGGATAGGAAAGTTCAATTTCAAATAGATGAACTGCTGGAACCACCGAGTCAAGCTGTCCAGCGAATGTGAACCGCCGGATGACCATGTGTGCATCTCTAGAAGTACTGCTGTCGACGTGGAAAATGTGCCGCCCACCAGGGAAACTCGTGTATGTGGTGTCCTGCCAAACACCATAAACACCAACACCGATGGACAATGTAAACACATCATGATCGGCGGCGACGTACATTTCACTCGGGGGTTTTTGACGTTTGATGAGGCACTCCTGTATCCGAGTCGGAAAACCGACATTGCGTTTTGTCTCCTCGTCCGTCCAACAGCTGCGTAATGAAAAGCGATCAGAGTCTGCGGGAATTACTGACAAACTCTAGTAGTTGTCATCTACTTGTGGATCCTACATCCCATGGTTACCAATTTCTTCCGCAAACTATCCATTGCGCGTTAGGAATTCTCATCTGAAAAGAGCAAGAAAAGTGCTGTTTTGGCCTATAGGAGACCGCGTCTGAATTTTGGACTAGCATCGTTGACAGAAGTGTGGTCCCATAATCTCCCGCAAACAGCGAAAAATGCCTGTGGGCCGATTGCTGTAATTAGACATTTCCTGTTGAAGCTGCATGCTTTCAGGAGAAACGAGGGTTGAGCTCATCAAGTCGAGGTTCAACACCCCGACTCCATCAATTTCAGGCCAGAGAGTGGCATTCGTAGGACAATAGATTTCGCATCCAAAAACTTGATGATTTAAAAAAGTAACAGCAAACGGACTAGCTTAACGTCGAGACATGCGCGTTTCGCCGGCCTTTTGCTGCTGTATGAAGCAGCAGCGGGGAGTTCAGCACATCAGTGGGCCACACAGCGTTCCCAATGCGATTTCTGTTTTATAAACTCCAGGTTTGCAAGCTGCACAGCTCAACTTCCAGCGAACATCATGACCCTTTGAGAAACCAACATTGTTACTTTAAGCGTTTGCTTTAAAACCGGCCTTCCGCATTGTGATTTTCCTCGACCACTGCTCAGCCCACCCACAGAACTGACAAGGGACTGGTTGGGATCTGAAAGGTCTCACCGTCGTTCGGTTGGCTGAAGCATCGACCTGTTGTTCGCCTCACTGAGCTAACTTACGCTTGGGCAAGAAGCCCTGCGACCGACTGTCGACAAGATGTTGAACAGCTGCAGTCCACTTTAGCTGGAGCAGCAAGGAGCGGGAGAGCGGTCTGAACGTCGAAGCAAGCCCATGCCCATTTAATTTTACCGTTTGATATGCCGCTTGACCAAACTCGATCGAAATTCCTCCTAGAGCAGAGGTCAGACTTGCTGTGTATTTTCCCACCGAAAGAAGTGACTAAGTGAATTTGGTCCCTCTTCCCCTTAGTCTGGTCATTTTAAAGACCGTGCAATGTCCACTCATATAGCATCGTACATGTCCGTTTACCACTGCTCCTCATGAAATGTACATCATAGTCCACATCCATTGCAAATTTTATGGACTCAATATGGCATCTTTTCAAAGGTCTTGAAGAATATATGATTTCCTTTAAGACGAACGCATGCACCTCGTAGACTGAAATCACTAGGGCTAATGCAACGGATGAGCAGGCTCCAAATTATTCGGGAATTAGACAACTTTTCTAAAACCTAATTATACTCTTTCTTCGAGTATAAAATATGAAAATGACGTGATTCTCTATGAAACGAGTGAAAGAAGGGATAGTTTTGTCCACGTTTTTCATAAAATGTATTTGAATTTATAAGACCATCGTAAATCAGTGGGGAAAATGCATGCTAATTAAGTAGCCATTTTTACCGAGTACGGTTTATACGGGAGATTAAAAAGAAGGGCATTTTAAAGCAGACATCCTGCCGAGTCCGAAAAACTATAGGATTATGCTGCGGGATAATCAGTATTACCACCCCACCTAAGCAATCCTTCCTAATCGAAAACGCATTTCAGAACTTTGGCCAACATTGCATGAGCTCGGTCACTCACTGCAGAACCTGATAGAGCTAAGAGAGCTGACCCAAAAGTATAATTTGGTCAACATGACTACCAATAATGACATTACGCTTGCGGTAAACTGTGCGCTCAGTACACGACTCAATCTGGGGATATAGGGTTTAGACTTTATGCAGTCTACAGCCGTCTCCCAATTTCTTCTACCTCCCGACGCTCTAGTATCTCAGGTATGTTCTACAATATCTCTGAAACTTTTGTTTTGGGATAATTCGAAGTGTTTGCGAAAAAAACTACCTAAGCACCGTGCTTTGAAGAAAGGCTGAAAAACAAAGTTATGACTCCTATCTATTATTAAAGGGCACGGAACCCATAAATTACTCTTTTTGGAGATCTAAGTAGATGATTTCGTTACGGAATATCTCAAATAAGTTTGGTTACTGTGGAATATTTGCGTAAGGAATTTGAAGCATCTTCGAGTTTTGTGCATTTACAGTGCAGGAATTCTGTGGATAGACAGACAGATATGCGAGCAGGAATTAAATTATCAGTTGGCACTACTGTATTTTCTTAGTAAACGCTCCTTCAACCGCTGTCAGGGCATCCTTTTCATATCTTTTGAAATAAAATAAGATGTTCAACTACACGCTAATCGAAAAGCCATCCTCGTCTTTCTGACCCGTTGAGGTACTGTTGTTGGTTAAAACACTGGTTTAGTGTTTGTTGCTGACCAGAGGGTGTGTGGCAGTACGCCTAGGTGCGGGTCCGGCCGTGCCGGCCTTCTACGTCCCCTCCCACCTTCGGTCTTCTTGGCTATGTCTTGGCACCGGGTCCAGGTGGGCCAGAAGGAGGAGAGAGTGCGGTAAGTGCTGCGCAAGTCGGCCCTCACTATAAACTAATTCATACGAAGGTCGCCTTCCCAGGTCCAGATGGTGTCACTGCACAGGCCTGGTAGGTACTGAGCATCGCCT
Organism: Spirometra erinaceieuropaei; assembly: GCA_902702965.1. Classification (NCBI taxonomy): domain Eukaryota; kingdom Metazoa; phylum Platyhelminthes; class Cestoda; order Diphyllobothriidea; family Diphyllobothriidae; genus Spirometra; species Spirometra erinaceieuropaei. Next base: position 960,443 of record CACRXP010000140.1, read on the forward strand.
GTCTGAAGTTGGATAGTGAACTCTTACTCCTAGCCAATTAGACGGGTTCTCGCCTCTATTATGATGACGCTTCCTCCGCAGGTGCTGTTTGTGCCGCTCAGAAAAATAGGAGCTGAAATTCCAACATGCACATTTCACACGTCGAACGATTTATCAGCACATTTTTTTATTCCCCTGTACTCCTCAGATGCCCTCATGCACTAATTCCTCCGGCCTTTATACCTCCTATGCCTAATCAACTCCAGGAAGCCACGTTTGACCGAAGCTTCTCGAATTCCATGCTAAGGACGACTTCAACGTCAACAACTCAGCTCTGAAATATTTTGCCAGACGGTTAGATAAAATCTGGTGCCTCGCATAATGACAGAGGGGAAAAAAGAAAATTACTCATACGACAGAACGTATTTTTATTAGCATGAAATGCTTCAGACGGCGTCGCAATATGCAGTTATATTTGGTAAATCGTCGTCGATTGCCGACATTCGGACAATCCCTTAAAAATACACGGCTGATACACGAGTAGCAATATGGGACGTAACGATGATTCTAGTTTCTGCACCACTAATATATCAAATCTAATTTTCAGAAAATCAACTATTAAGGATAGTTGCTTCAGAGAGAATAAGCTCCTCGTTTTAGTCTCAGTTAGGGAGTTTCGAACGTTGAATAATGATCATGATTAGCGACGAGCGCTGATAACCCGTGAGGCTCTTGTGAACCCTGTTAACTTCTCATATTTTCATTCTCTATGGTAAAATACCAAAAATATATGATTTCCGACTTGGCTTTTGGATTCACGGTTCACCGTCCTGCCCGAGGATGTCCACTTTGGGCAGGGACGATGACTTGCACATGATTGTAGACTTGTGCAACACATGCCGCACTTCCTCCTCCACCTCCCACCTGATCCTGGTGCCATGGAACCGGGCCCCGAAAAGGTTTCTGAAAGCGGAATTATACCCCCATCCCCACCAACCTAACCACAGTGGCATGACTAAATCAGTAAGACCGGGAAGGGGGAGAGGGCGCAGGTGACTGACGTGGCCGGCGCCGCTCCTCGTCGTGCCACCACACCCGACTGGGGTCCCACGGATTGGTAATGTCATAGGGGTCCCGTCAAAGAGGAGGCTTTTGCGAACCCACAGTAAACATGGCAGACATCAGGACCCTAACACTCACCATCAAGTCCGCTGTGAGTAGTATGCTGACGCTGCCGCAGTATATTTCTCGGAATTCATCGAAAGCCCCGGTGTACTAATTCCTCCGACTTTCATCCTTCCAGGAAGCCGGGTTTCCACGTTGAGACATGATTATTGGTGTTGAAGGTTTTGGCCAAAGCTTCTTGAACTCTATGCTAAAGGCGACTTCAAAATCATCAACTCAGCTATGAAATATTTTTGCAGACGGTTAGATAAAATCTGGTGCCTCGCATAATGACAGAGAGGGAAAATGAAAAATTATTCAAATGGCAGAACGTATTTTCATTCTCATGAAATGTCCCAGACGGCGTCGAAAGAAGCAGTTTTATTGGGTAAATTGTCGTTGATTGCCGACATTCGAGCAATCCCTTAAGAAATACATGGCTGACACACGAGTGACAATATGGAACTCTGGTTTTTGCTTCATTAAAATGTAGAAGTTCTTTTTTAGAAAATTAACTATTAAGGATCCTTGCTCCCGGAAGAACAAGCTCCTCGCTTTAGTCTCAGTTAGGAAGTTTCGCAAGTTGACTAATGGTCATGGTATGCGACGAATGTTAACAACTGATGGGCCTCTCTTGAGCCCTGTCAACTTCTCATATTTTCATTCTCTATGGCGAATTACCGAAAACCTACACTAGGTGGGGTAACTCAAGAAATGCCATCCGAAATTTCAGAATGTATTTCGCTTCGAAAAGATTAATTAAGTAAAAAGTAATTAAGTAAAAAGAATCATCCTGCGGCATAATTCTAGAATAATTCAGCTGAATTATTCTAGAATTATGCTACAGGATGATTCGAATGCACTTCTTTCCGACTGCATGCGAAACCATACGCAGTAAAAGTAAATATTTAGGTAGCATGCATTTTTCGCATTGATTTTCGATGCTTCTAAAAAATCAATTATATTTCATTGAAAACATGCATTCAGATATTCATTCTTTTGTTCTTTTGATAGACAATGATGTCTTCTTTCAATATATACTTGACCAAATTGGTGTAATTCCGTGTTAACATAGTTTCTAATTGTAAGATTGTTTAATACCGTGAGATGGCCGTTCATAAAACCTTATGCCTCTGCATTTACTAATGTGGCTTGTAAAGTTAACATTATGGCTCACATCCACTGCCATATAGTCTCAACCCCATATAGTCTCCTCTTTATACTGTAGCGAAATACATGGATTCCGTACGCGGGAAATATACGGCTTGTAGTTTGGAGATCCTGAACGCAAATGTGACGACACGTCAGGCTTAAAATTATACGGGAACTGAAAAGGTTTCTGAAAACGGAATTATACCCCCCCCACCAACCTGATCCTGGTGCCATGACTCAATCAATAAGACCGGTATTGGGAGAGGGCGCAGGTGACTGACGTGGCCGGCGCTGTTCCTCGTCGTGCCACCACACTCGACTGGGATCCCATGGAGCGGGAGTGCCATAGAGGCTCCGCTAAGGAAGAGCCTTTTGCAAACCCACAGTAAACATGGCAGACATCAGGACCCTAACACTTACCATCAAGTCCGCTGTGAGTAGTATGCTGACGCTGCCGCAGCAAACACTGAACTTCGCGTTACTACCATCGAAATTTCTATACACGCTCTTAACACAAGGACGTAACTCTATGAGGTAATGGTATTACTTATCACGGCATATAATTCAAATCTATCAATCTATAATGGTGTGCTGCCCTTCGGTTTGGGCGATTTGCAGTAACTTGTACCAAGCACACGAAAAAAGACCTAAAAACAGTTAATTCCTATGTAGGGAATAGGGACATTTTGAGGTCTGGTGCTGGAGAAAACGGGGCACTCTGGCTTTTTAAAATTCGCAATTATCGTCATAGTCTACCCTTCTTGCTTCTTCGTGTTATGCAACACAATGCAACTCTTCCAGAGGACCTTCTGTTCTTTTAATACTATCTGGAGTGCTGGTCACCACAAGGTTCTGCGAATTACATCGGCTTCGAAGGCACACTAAATCCCATGAGGTCCGCTTTGGGCACTGGAGCATGGACCTCTCACCCCGCATTATAGGTGGCCTTGCCCTAAATTCCAGGGGGGTGTGGGGGGGTTAGGATAAGTGTCAGGTTTAGTGTTTTTGTTAGAATCCAGGTTATGATGGTGATTAGCGTCAGGGCTATCTGAGTTGGGAATCAGATTAGGTTTATAAGGGATAATGATGGGACTAGGGTTAGGGTAAATGCTAGAACACGGAAGTAGAAACCATTGGAGCTTAGCGTAAGGCCACCGGTAGCACTGGGCAGTACATATTTCCTCATCCTACCTAAGGTTTCTTACGTCAAATAAGGCGAAATACTTTTTTAGTAGATAAGCATCCTCTTTCCGGTACCTTGGTGTTACTTTGTCCCGAATATCTCCCTCCCCATTCATATTCAAACCCCTTTTCTAATAAAATTCTTAAACTTATTTAATACAATCGTCGTTTATCTTCCTATCAAACATTCCAAAACCTAATCTGGAGATTTACGCATATCCGCATTCTCAGCTCACCCTTTATTTTTCTCCGGCTATCCTTTTTGCCTTACTCAAAGAAGATTTGTTCATTTTAAAACGTGTCCAGCGAATTTTCTGTTAAAATAGTACCATAGGTTTGCATGTGCCAGCAATCCAGGAGGACAAGTGGTCTTCTACTTCCCTCTTAACCAAGTAACTATGCCGTCGTCGTATGAACTACTGATTTCGATTCCAGCATCCCCTTCTGCTTAATTTCCTTCGAATGCCCACGTTGCGCTTACACTTACGACCAGGGCAACGTAGCTGGCCCTTGCCAAAGATTGCCCGTAGGTGCTATTGCTGAGTCTTGCGGCATGAAAATACACAAATGTACAGATCTAAAAATAGTTTACTCATTCCTGACTTGTGTCTACCAAGAAATCAATTCGGAAGTGTCGTAGTTTGTCCTGGAAAGTCTTTCTCTTTAATGTCCCCTGGCAGAAAGACACGCACTGAGGCACAAATGCGACCTAGGACAGTTACCAACATTGGCAATTTCCTGACTGCCAAGCAACGTTTATTTCCACCCTAAAATGGAAACTTTTTCCATGCCAAAATTACCCACCTCTTCACAAAAGGACTTTGTCCGGAACGCGTAAGACAGATAAGCAAAACGCTCAACGTTTTAGGTCCTGCGAAATGGTCATCTAGATTTCTATCATTGCGTTTCGTAAGAACTGGCATACTTCCGTGCTTGCGTTTTACGACTGGAGACCAGGTAGGTGTATACTTTCGTTGCGAACTGATACGTCCGAACAGGTGAAATAACAGGCAAACGTTTACGGGTGCATGCAGCTCTTCTCTTGTGCAGCTGGTCACTCCTTATTTCGTTCATATTTTTGGGTTAAACCGCGCCAGTTTCTTCGTTAAATTTTTTCGAGTGCCACATATTACTTCGGTCCTGTTCGGAGTTCTTGAAATTGTATTGGCGAATCTGAATAACTAATTTGACTCAATTGTGGAAAAACCGGCGGCGTCTGTGGGATTAGAACTCGCGACAGCAAGAGCAAGGTCTGTGTACAACCAACGCCCTAACCACCTGAGCTATGAAACATCAACCGGGAGGCCTGAGTTTAAACACATTCGAGTCAAGTCACCCGTCCAGGCCACCTCAATGTCTGGAGTCCGCTGAATCTGATATATTAAGCCGACTTTCCAAGCAGGATCATCAAAGAAGTTAGCCCAGAATCCACCAGATGACTACCAGGCCCACTTAATTAATTGACGTTTTTGGTAGGTTCGGATGATTCATTTGATCCAGTTGTTGGGCCATCGTAGCTCAGGTGGTTAGAGCTTTGACTGTACTCAAGCCCTGTCCTAACTGTCGTGGGTTTGAAACCCACCGGGGCCGCTGAGTTTTCCAAAGTTGAATCAAATTAACTGAAAATACATACCAAAGTAATTCTCTTTATGGACAACGTCCAGCGTTCCTTGATGCAACACTCTACTGTGGTTAATCTGTCCGTTGTAGGTACCTGCCGTCCACTGCTTGTAACTCCCGTCCGAGCGTAATAGGATAAACCCTTTGTGCTGGGGCTTTTGAATTGGGGAAATCTGATTGCGCCCAGATAATGAGAGCTTTGTAAAAGTCGGGAAAGCGAACATTTTGCGCCGCAAAAGCCAGCGAGAAAGGGGTGGAGTCGGTTTTGTCACTTGTGACGCCATTCATTCCTCTGGAGCGCAGACTGCTTTTGAGTGGTACTTACGCTCTGATCTAGGGAAGCGAAGAATAAATCGTGCTTTAGAGGGTGCAAACATAGTCTGCAATCCGTACAGATGTTTCAAGTGAAAGCTATCGGTTGGTATATTTTTAAATTATTGTCTTTACTCTCGCGAATGCAATTCTATCGCTTGCAAAAGAAGCCTCCAGTAATTGTGTTCAGTTGTGGATACTTGAAAGTTCAGGCGATCTATGCTTTAGGTACTGGAAAATTCAACCATGTTTCAGACTATCCATATGGACTGCATGGTATAGAGGAAAAAAGAGAGAGGGAGAGAGAGGAATACACTTTATTTTGAAGGTGCTATTTCAAAATATCTTGCGAATCTTCCTCCATCCCTGTGGTCAGAACATAAATTAGTAGATGATAAGAGAGTTGCAGAGTTTGCATAAAAACTGTGCAACTTTCGAACCGAACATGCACAGGCCTGTTTCGAGAGATTTACACCAAGGTCGTGCATTAATTTCCTCGGGAATTAGACAAAGCAGCTGCGTAACTATTATTATGTCGACTGTTTGAGTTTCAGCTTCCTGTATTTCAGTCTCTTTACACGCTAGGCATCGTTCCAGAGATAGTAATACCGAACGCTGGTATGCCGACGTTCGGCAAGCTAGGAAGCCGCGGTGCATGGGACGAGAAGACTTCGTGGCCATTGATTCAGGTGGAAGGGGGAAGAGCAACATCATCCAGAATCCGATCAGCAAACTGCTTGACCCTTGTGGAATGTCGATGCATTAAGATACCAGCCAAAAAGGCACAAGAAACACCGTCAGCAAAAGCGAGCACTCGGAGGACACTTTTTAAAATGAGCATATCGTTTTTGAGCAAGGCAGAAAAAGATAGTCGAGAATGAGAAGGGGAATGCAGGCATCCATAAATCTCAAGATTGGGTGTTGAAGAGTGTAACATAGAAAGACAAATGACGAGTGCAATAAATACTGTTAAGAATCTTTGTAAGAAGGGTTTGAATATGAAAGGAGAAGGGGAGATTCGGGTACATTGTAAAACCAAGGTACCGGAAAGGGGATACTGATCGGCTACAAAATATTTCGTCGTATCCGAAGAAAGAATCCTTAAGTCGGATGCGGAAATATGCATTCCCCAGTGCTACAGGTGGCCTTACGTTAAGCTCCAGGTGTTTCTACTTCCGTGTCCTAACTTTTACCCTAGCCCTAGTCCCATCATTAGCCCCTATAAACCTAGTCCGAATCCTAACTCTTCTAGTCCTGACGCTAGCCACAACCCTAACCCTTATTCTAACCCTAACACTAAACCTGAAACTTATCCTAACCCCCCCCCCTCCCCTGGAATTTAGGGGCAAGGCCACCTATAATGCGGGGTGAGAGTTCCCTACTCCAGTGCCCAAAACGGACCTCATGGGGGTTAAGTGTGCTTTTGAGGCCGATCTAGATCTCAGAACTATATGGTGCCCAGCACCCCAGATAGTATTAAAAGAACAGAAGGCCCCCTGAAAGAGTTGGATTGTGTTGCATAACACGTAAGAAGCAAAAGTCGTAGACCGTGGTTGTAACTGCGAATTTTAAAAAGCCAAAGCTTCCCGTTTCCTCAGGCACCGAACCTCAAAATGTCACAATTCCCCATGTAGGAAATAACTGTTTTCGGTCTCTTTTTATGTGCTTAATGCAAGCTCCTGAGAATCTCTGAAACCGATGGCCAGTACACCATCATAGACAGATGAATTTGAATTATATGCCGTGGTAACCAGTACCATGGTCTCAGAGTTGCTTCATTGATTTAAGAGCATATATTGAAATCTCGATGGTCGTAAGACGAATTTGAGTGCTTATAAATGTAGACATTCAGGAGAATATACTGTGGCATCGTCAGCGTACCTGATGGTAAGTGTTAGGGCCCTGATGTCTGCTATGTTTATCGTTGGTTTGCAAAAGGCTCTTCCTTAGCGGAGCCTCTAAGGCCATCCCGCTCCGTGGGATCCCAGTCGGGTGTGGTGGCACGACGAGGAACAGCGCCGGCCACGTCAGTCACCTGCGCCCTCTCCCAATACCGGTCTTATTGATTGAGTCATGGCACCAGGATCAGGTTGGTGGGGGGGGGGTATAATTCCGTTTTCAGAAACTTTTTCGGTTCCCGGATAATTTTGAACCTGACATGTCGTTACATTTGCATTCGGAGTCTCCAAACTACAAGCCGTACATTTTCCGCGTACGGAAACCATATATTTCGCTACGGTATTAAGAGGAGACTATATGGGGTTGAGACTATATGGCAGTGGATGTGAGCCATAACGTTAACTTCACAAGCCACATTGGTAAATGCAGAGACATGACGTTTTATGAACGGCCATTTCGCGGTATTAAACAATCTCGCAATTTGAAACTTTTTTAAAACGGGATTATACCAGTTTGGTTGAGTATATATTGGAAGAAGACGTCATTTCCTACCAAAAGAACAAACGAATGAATAGTTGAATGCATGTTTTTAATGAAATATAATTGATTTTTTAAGAGCATCGAAAGCCAATGAGAAAAATGCATGCAACCTAAAGATTTACTTTTACTGAGTATAGTTTCGCATGCAGTCGAAAAGACGTTCATTCGACAGCCGGCATTCTGAGATAACTGGATTATTATAGAGTTATGCCGCAGAATAATTCGTTTTACAGCCTTACTTAATTAATCGTTTCGAAGCAGAATGCATTCTGAAATTTCGGATGGCATTTCATGAGTTAGCCCACCTAGTGTATGTTTTAGGTAATTCACCATAGAGAATGAAAATATGAGATCATGATCATAGTTCAGCGTTCGAAACTTCGTAACCAAGACTAGACGGAGAAGCATATTTTTGCGAAAGCAACGATCCTTAATAGTTAATTTTCTAAAAAAGATCTTCTAAATTTTAACGAAGCAAAAACTAGAGTTCAATATTGCTTCTCGTGTCTAAACCGTGTATTTTAAAGAGATCGCCCGCCAATCAGCGACAATTTACCAAATATAAGTGTTTATTCCGACGCCGTCTGTAGCATTTCATGCTAATAAAAATACGTTCTGCCATTTGAATAATTTTTCATTTTCCCTCTTTGTCATAATGCAAGGCACCAGATTTTATCTAGCCATCTAGAGCAATATTTCATAACTGAGTTGATGATGTTGAAGTTGTCTTTAGCATGGAATTCGAGAAGCTTCGGCCAAACGTGGCTTCCTGGAGTTGATTAGGCATAGGAGGTATAAAGGCCGGAGGAATTAGTGCATGAGGGCATCTGAGGAGTACAGAGGAATAAAAAATGTGCTGATAAATCGTTCGACGTGTGAAATGTGCATGTTGGAATTTCAGCTCTTATTTTTCTGAGCGGCATAAACAGCACCTGCGTAGGGGCGTCATAATAATAGAGATGAGAACCCGTCTAATTGGTTAGGAGTAAGAGATCACTATCAAACTTCAGACAGACGGCTCTCACTACCTGCCAGTGCAGTGTTACCATCTGGAGGTGGGAAGGCGACCTTCGTATGAATTAGTTTATAGTGAGAGCAGGCTTGCGTCGCATGCACCGCACTCTCTCCTTCTCCCCCACTTGGGCCCGGTGCCAAGACACAGTCAAGAAGACCGGAGGTGGGACGGGGCGCAGGTGGCCGCGCGGCCGGGCCCGCACCTAAACGTACTACCCCACATCCCCTGGTCGGCGACAAACACCTGACCAGGATTTCAACCAATAACAGCACCTCAACGGGTCAGAAATCTGGGGATGCCTTTTCGATTAGCGTGTAGTTGAACATCCTATTTTATTTCAGAAGATATGAAAAGTATGCCCTGACAACGGTTGAAGGAGCGTTTACTAAGAAACTACAGTGGTGTCAACTGATAATTTATTTCCTGCTCGCCTATCTGTCTGTCTATCCACAGAATTCCTACACTGTAAATGCATTAAACTCGAAAATTATTCGAATTCCTTATGCAAATTTTCAGTAAGATGTGGTTATGTAACCGCACTTGATTGACACAATTTTGTTGACCTACTTAATTTTTTGAAGTTGCAATGATTACGTGGGCAAGGTATTGCAGAGCGTTGCGCTGTGTTCTGTTAGCGGCGTCGTTTCTTTTTTGCCGTGTCTACCTTTTTGGTTTCTCTTGACTTTCGGCTTGTCGCCTCCTTCCAACTTGCGGGTTAGATGTTTCAGGGTCAGGGTTTAGGGCTGCGGCCAGGGGATAAGGTGAGGGGTTAGGGTTAGGAGTAAGGGCAACTATTTCGCAGCCACTGAAATTACAACCGCACATTCCCAGTAGCTTTTTTGCATACAATTACTCGATCTTGTCACCTGTGCGTTCCCCGGCCCCACCTGCAAAAATCCCTATTAAAGGAGGCCGGGGTTTGTTTACCTCAGGCGCGACTACATAACCACATCCGACTCAACATTTCATCGTGTCAACCCATAACTTACAATGTTCCGTGCCAAAATCACTTTCTTAGTTCTCAAAAACACTAAATTATTGGTCTCTTACCCGCAAGTAAAACACAGAACTCATAATTTATGTTTTTTCAACTTTTCTTTAAAGCAATGAGCTAAAGTAGTTTTTCGCTGACACTTCTAAATATCCCACATATTCCAAATATCCGCAAATGAAGTCGTATAAAAAGAATTGAGCGCACAGTCTACCGCGAAGGCAATGTCATTATTGGTAGTCACGTCGGCCAAAATATTACGCTACTCCCGGAAACTTTGGGGTCAGGTGTCGCAAATCTGTTAAGACAACGCGAAGTGTTCTCTCAGCTCTACCAGGTTCTAATTCGAATTTCGAAAATGACCAGACTGGGCGAAGAGGGGCCACACACCCCCTGGTCAGCAACAAACACCTGACCAGGATTTTAACCAACAACAGCGCCTCAACGGGTCAGAAAGACGAGGATGAATTTTCGATTAGCGTGAAATTCAATATCTTATGTTGTTCCAGGAGATATGAAAAGGATACCCTGACAACGGTTGGAAGAGCGTTTACTAAGCAAATACGGCGTTGCCAACTGATAGTTTTAGGCCTGCTCGCATAATTTATCCTTCCAATATTTTTCTGTCTGTCCACATAATTCCTACACTGTAAGTTCATTAAACTCGAAGATTATTCGAACACCTTACGCAAATATTCCTCGGTAACCACCCTTAATTTGTAATGTTACGTACCGAAATCACCTCTTTAGTTATCCAAACACTTATTTATTGGTTCCTTTACTCGCTAATAAAACATAAGTCATGACTTTGTTTTTTGGCTCTTCTTCAAATCACTGTGCTAAATTAGTTTTACGCTGACACTTCCAAATATCCCAAAACAAATGTTTTCGGAGATACTGCACAACATACCTGGGATACTAGAGTGTCGGGATGTAGAAGAAACTGAGAGAAGGCTGTCAGTTCGAATAAGGAACTGCACAAATTGTAAGCCCGATATCCTCAAATGAAGTCGTATAAAAAGAGTTGAGCGCACACTCTATCGCTAAGGTATTGTCATTATTGGTAGTCATGTTCACCAAATTATGCGCCATTTCCTGAAACTTTGGGGTCAGGTGCCACAAATCTGTTTAAACAACGCGGAGGATTCTCTCAGCTCTACCAGGTCCTAATTCGAATTTAGAAAACGACATGACGGGGGAAAGAGGGGCCGAATTCACTTAGTCACTTCAGGCATCTTCTTTTGGTGAGACCATACACAGCCAGTCTGACCTCTACTCTAGGAGGAATCTCGATCGAGTTTAGTCAAGACTACTCTCTCGCTCCTCGAGCAACAGCCAGTTTTATAAAAAGCTAAAGTGGACTGCGGCTGTGCAGCATCTCGTCGACAGTCGGTCGCAGGGCTTCTCGCAGAAGCGTAGGCTAGCTCAGTGCGGCGAACGGTAGGTCGATGGATCAGTTAGCCTAACGACGCTGAGACCTTTCAGATCCCAACCAGTCCCTTGTCAGTTCTGCTGGTGGGCTGAGCAGTGGTCGAGGAGAATCACAATGTGGAAGGCTGGTTTTAAAGCAAACGCTTAAAGTAACAATGCTGGTTTCTCAAAAAGTCGCTGGAAGTTGAGCTGTGCAGCATACAAACCTGGAGTTTATAAACCAGAAATCGCATTCGGAACGCTTGGTGGCCCACTGATGTGCTGAACGCCCTACAGCTTCGTCATACAACGACAAAAGGTCGGCCAAACGCGCGTGTCTGGACTTTTAGCCAGTGCTTTTGCTGTCATTTTTTGTAAATCATCAAGCTTTTGGATGCGAAATCTATTGTCCTACGAATGTCACTCCCTAGGCTGAAACTGATGGAGTCGGCGTGTTGAACCTCGACTTTTCGAGATCGACCCTGTTTTTCCTTCAAACATTAAAGTTGAACATTTTATTAGTTCCAACAGAAAATGCTTAATTACATCAATCAGCCCGCAGGCATTTTTCGCTGTTTGCGGGAGATTGTGGGACCACACTTCTGTCACCGGTGCTAGTCCAAAATTGAAACGGCGTCTCCTATAGGCCAAAACAGCACTTTTCTGGCTCTTTTCAGCGTGACTGTAAATATCACTTATTATTCACCGTTCCCATTGTTTGAACGCTCTTCCCCTTCCTGACTAAATGAAAACTTGCCAGCGGCGCATTGTTCAAAGTCCGTTATTCTTTGAAAATAGCCTTTTGTTTGGTTTTTAATTATCTCGCTCGCTTCCTTCGCCAAACGACAGCGTACGATAAGCTTTCGGCAGACATTTACCTATTTTCCATATTTTCTTGCCCTCCGTCCTATGTACTGTCCCATCCGTAAAACCCCTCTATCAGCATTCAACGTAAGACCCTGTCCACAGGCTAGCTCAAGTTAGTTGTGAGTCCCATAACCTATCGTTGGTAAGAAATTAATTACCTCCAGTTTACCTTTAGACCAACGTAAAGCTATACACTAGAACCTTCCGTAAAAGTAATCAAAACTGACCGTGGATGAATACACCTATCTCTCTCAGATGACTTGATGTACAGTCCTAAACGGATCATCGTGGCAATTTATTCAACTTGGCCCTCAGGGGCCGCGGTCACAAAATTCACATTCCATTTCCTGAGGCCTAGTGGCTGTTGCACATTTGCGTGAACACGCCGCCTCATCGGGTTTACGTAGTTTTGGGTGCAGTCGTTTGGTGTGTCGACATCCGTATTTGCTGAGGGGTCATAAGGGCACCGTCTGGCAAGTGTTTCAACCGCATTCAACCCTTTTGATAATAAGTTACGTCGCCATGGCAACGCTTTAGTCGGGCAGTTAAGAGGTAACAGTTTTGGTTTATTTAATTTCCCCGGAAATGAAACAAGTCAGGATGGACACCCGGGGTTCATAAAACAAAAAACACAGGGAGAGCGCTGATGAGGCGAACTCCTCGCGGTTGGGTCAGGCAGCAAGGAAGGGACATAATTCGGTTTTCAAAAACTTTTCCAATCGCCGAAATATTTTGAATCCGTTCTACCGTTACACTTGGACTCAGGGTTTTCAAACTACAAGCCGTATATTTTCCGCGTACGGAAAACCACACATTTCTCTACGGTAATAAAGGGGCACCATATGGGGTTTATAAAATTAAGCAGTGGATTTGCTCCATATTATTAAGTTTACAAGCCACATTGGTAAATGCAGAGATATGATGATTTATGAACGGTCATTTCATGGTATTTAGAAGTCCCACAATAAGAAACTTTTTAAAACCGAATTATGTCCCTCCTTCGAATATAAATTGGGAGAAGACATAATTTCCTACCGAATGAATAAAAGAATAAATATTGTTATGCATGGTTTCCATGAGATATAATTTGACTTTAAGGGGCATCGAAAATCAATGAGAAAAATTTATGCTACTTAAGCAGTCGTTTTTTACAGAGTGTAGTTTTTGCATGCAGACGGAAGGAAGTTCATTTGAAAGCCGGCATCATGGGGTAACTGCAATATTATAGAATTATTTTGCAGGCTGACCAGTTTTACAACCCTACTTAATTAATCTTTTTGAAACGAAAACACATTTCGGAATTTCGGTTTACATTTTGTGAATAAGCCCACCTACTGTATGTTTGCATGTTTTCGGCTTTTTTAAAAAAAGAAATGACACGTCTCATTTGACCCGAGATCAGTTCTTTGCGAGGTCGAAGCAGATCGATCATCCATGATGGCAGTGGCAGGACCGCCTATGGCCAATTACACAAAACACTTCACCTTAAGACAGCATTTATGACTGATCGATATGGCTATCTGGCTTGTATGTTGGAAGTTATTCCGCGTTGGAAATATCCACGGGAAGCGTGTCCTGGTTATTGAAGGAAGATCCACTGATGCGTGGGTGATAGGGGAGCATTTTGGGTCAAGGCTGGTTAGCCTTTTCCTGATCAACTAACTAATACAACTCAGTCGAGTTTGGAGGTAGGGTAAAATGAAATTCGGCTAATTTGAGCCCAAAATGCTCGATGACATTCAGAGGGATGCATTTAATTCAGTGAGCGGCATGGTCGCAGGGGAATTTTGGACTATCGAACAAGAAGGCTATCACGCGGTAATGAAGGCTGTTCTCATCAGCGTGTTGAATGTATTTATCAGAACGCGTACCTGAATTCGAATTTCTTCTATCTTTTCGGAATTTATCGATTTTTCTTACACGTAGACAGCTCTCTGTGAAATTAGTTCGTTAGCTTGTAATGCCTTTTCACGCACTCACAAGGGCAGACCTTGCACCAACCGGCTTATCGCTCTTTATCTAGATGAGCTGAGTGTCGTTTGAGTTGGGACTGCGGTTTTATATTTAGTTAGCTTGGACACGATCAGCCAGGGTTGGCTGGGATTGTTGGGTGAGACATTGTCCGACTACTTCCACCCTCCCCTCTCGTACAGTTTATTTCAAAATGTACAGTTTTCTGTGCTACACAATGTTGCTTACTGATAACGACACTTTCAATGGCTCAGAAGATGAAGATGGGATCGCTGGAACAAGAAATTTATTGGCCTGACGTTTCGGATTCTCACTCAAATCCATCATCAGAGACATTCGCAGATAAAGGTGATGGTGGCACCAGGAGTGCAGTATTTACAGCACGTGGCTGCTGTGTACCGTATGCGCACTGCAATTAACAGTTCTCGAAATCACCGCTGGGGTCGTAATTGATGCGGTGGTGACTTGTCAGTCCGAGTCCGAGTCATTAATTGCCGTGATTTCGTCATCCGTGCTGGATGCTGATGTGACGATTGCTCGGCAAATTGGCTCTCCAAGAATTGCGTTGACGAGTTGATTGTGGTGTTCGAATCGGAGGTCAGAAAACTGAGACGTTGGAACAGCCACTTTGCCAGTCCGTAGGTTAGAGTGCCCTTTAGTGATACGATAGGCCGGAGAGGAGCGTCCTCTTTATGCACTTTTGGGCGACCGTAGAATCGGGCTAGGACCGTTTCTTGTGCTCTCGCCATGCGTCGGTCAATTGGCGATATTGCACCTGAGTTCTCCATTGCCAACAGCGTCACGTTAATCTCGCGTGCCAGCGTTTTTATGGGGTTGGATTCGCATGGGACACAGGACTGACGATCCTCCAACAAGCTTTTGGCTTTTTGATTGTAGTCTGTCCTGTCCAATACGACCGTTGAACGCCCCTTATCCGCAGGCACGATAAAGAGGTAGTTGACGGCCCTGAGTCCCTTAAATGCATCGCGTTCGACCTTGGAAAGCACGTCGTGCGGCTTATGAGCCATGAGGAGGGAGGACACTTGGGTGTCGAATGAGGTTCTTCGTTTCGTCTGTCGCTCCCGTCTGGCTGAGGATTGATTCCACGGCTGCGATCATGTTGGCAGGTAGAATGAGGCCTCATGCCGTAAAACCTGCGTTTCATTGTCGGCTAACGAACTGTACTCACTCTTCACTCACTGTATTCAGCAAATAATGTCAACGTCGCCGAGGGCCATCACCTGTTTACATTGTCCATACCTGTTGGTATTTGGCTGAACAGCACACATACACGTAGCCGTTGTCGAGATGAACTTTGCTGCCTTTGGTGAGTAGTATATTTGCAGGACAAGGAAATAACTACTCCCTGTATTGCAGGTGGCCTCCCGCTAACTTCGACATGCTAAAACAAAGCCCTGAAATTTAACGCAAGTCCACCTGCAGCAAGGTGCCTTTCCCCCCTCCGATGTCGGTTACTCTATTGGAAATCAACCATAGCACGCCAATTATGGCCTTCTAGCCGTCTCCAAAATAGATTTAGCCATGACTCTCCGGATAGCATTCGTGCGGTTAGTTTGATGCTGGGATTGATGCCTGTAGTTTATAGATTCGCAAGTGAAATTCTCCGTCCCCTCCCTGGCTCTGCATTCGACGGTTCGAAGATCCTACCCGAGGGCGGGTGAAATCTTTTTTCAACTTGAAGTTAACGCCGAACTTGTTATAATACTGCCAAGACTTGTGACAATTTGTCCGAGATTGGTGTTAAGCCATCCCTAAAGACAGTGCTACTGCTGCAGGCTTCTCGACTGCTCATTGGCCAGACCCGATGGCCTGATTGTTGCGCAGCTTCCCTTCGCCGAAGGCGCTTCGTCCACACGAAACATGGGGATGCGTGATTCTAATACTCGGCTTCATGACGTCATTGCTTCTGCCACTCACATAGCATCTGCCACTAGATTACACCCTCAATCGCCCTGCCTACAATAATGTGTCTCTACTTCTTACAGGACGGCTTTAATCTCTGAAAGCGACCATAATTAGAGGAGGGTATGGAGAATGTAGGTTTACACTTATCGAATCTGAAACTCAAGATCACAGACCTAGAGCAAGGCGGACCATATGTGTAAACGTCACTCAGATGTGATCACATCCATCAGAGGGTGAGGGCTCAAAATGGGAGCGAAGTGGGCTTTAACCGCTGTTGGTCACTACTTCAGAAATGGTCTTTTGAGTACACCTGGACTTTGCCAGTAATCCCCTCAGACTCTGATTGCTTTTCATTTCGCAGCTGTTGGACGGACCAGAAGGCAAAACGGAACGTCGGTTTCTCGTCTCGGATACAAGATTGCCTCATCAAATGTCAAAATTAGCGACTTTGAATAAACAGGGATAGCGGGTGGCTTATTAAAGTTAGACTTACGTTTACTTGCGTGAAATCAGAGACGGCGATGCGCTGGGAGACTAATCCGACGCTGTAGCTGACTTTATTTGCCTACATACTTTGCAAAAGACAGCCTAGTCAGCTTACTAGGCGATGATCCCTGCTGTGGGCGACAGGTAGGCATCAGTAGTTGCCAAACTGCGGAATTTAGGAAAATTAAAGGCCACTTGGTTAGATGGCATATTTGAGCATTCGTCCAGCGAATCAGACACACACGAACGCAGCATCAGCTATCAGCAAACTTGCGTGTCGTCGATCAAAAGAAGATGGTTAACAAGATAACTTCTGTTTGAATCACAGCGGGAGGTAAATGACACGCCTCTATCAAGTGGCAAATACTTTAGGATTGAATAGGGGCATAAGAACTCCCCTCGCACTGCAGGTAGCCTTGCGCAAAGTTTCATGAGGAATACTTATTTTTGTGTCCCAATTCTAGTCTTATTCATATTGACCCAACTGTAAAAAACTCGGCGCTCCGGTGGGATTCGAACCCACGACAGTAAAGAGAAGGCTTTAGTACAGCCAACGCTCTAACCACCTGAGCTACGCGGCCCCACAGGACGACTCGAGTTCAATCCCATTTGGGTCACAGTTGGGTCAATACGAATTATTCGAAATCTGCCAAAACATCTATACATTTAATCCTATTCCCATCACTAACCCTCCTAACCTTTACTTAATCCCTTGACGTTTGACACAAGACCATATAATAAGGGCGTGCTTATGGCCATGCCCTGCCTGTTTCCGTTTTGAGGACGAGGTACTTCTACAATTTGAATATTTCACCGTGCGAACGATTACACAGATAAAAGATAAGAAGTAGAAGCGATCGCTGAATCAAGGGCGTTATTTGCCTATCGTTTCGGATTCTCGCTCGAATCCATCATCAGAGACAGTGACAGAAAGGGGTTAAGGCTCCAATCTGAGCCTCTAATTTCCGGGAAGTATGGTGGATCAAAAGCAAGTTCTCGTTGACTGTGTTCGTAAAACTCCCTTCCAAGGACAACTTGGATGACACATTTCTTGGACTGGTACATTAGGCGTGCTAACTCAAGAAATGTTAACCGAAATTGTGACATGCGCTTTCGTTTTTAAAGATTACTTAAGTGGCTTTGTAAAATTAATGATCATGCAGCATAATTATATAGTAATTCAGTTATCTTGGGATGCCGGCTTTCGAACGAACCTCTTGGCCTCATGCGAAAACTACACTGTAAAAAAATAGCTACTTATGTGTCATGGATTTTTCTCATCAGTTGTCGATGTCCTTAAAAATTTAATTATTTTTCATGGAAAACACGCGTAAAATATTCATTCTTTTACTCATTTTGTAGAAAGTTACGGCTTTTTGCAATTTTATACTCGAAGAAATGATATGATTCGGTTTTCAAAAAATTTCCCGATTCCGAAGAATTTTGAATCCAATCTGCCGTTGAACTTGCCTTCAGGGTTTTCAAACTACAAGCCATCTATTTTCCGCGTACCCAAGACCGTACATTTCTCTACGGTATTAGAAGGAGACCATATGGGTTTCATGATATTTAACAGTGGATACGAGCCATATTGTAAACTTTACAAGCCGTAAATGCGGACATACGCTGTTTTATAAACGGCTGTTTTAAACGGTATTAAAAAATCTCACAATTAGAAACGTTTTCAAGACCGAATTATACTATTTCTTCGTGTGTCGAATTGGAAGACGCCGTAATTTTCTACCAAGTGAGCACTCGGTGGGGTGCTTGAAATTCGTCGTTGTCGTTAACCCAGTTTTTATTAGATCTCAAAGGTGGATTAGTTTTTAAATGTAAAATGGCCTGTGAACGAGGGGACTGAGTCCTTTTTCTTCATTAATCAGTAGCACTGGCATCGCCTCATACGCTGTAAAAATTCCCAGGGCCAGAAAATATACAGTAGATTGGCTATCTCATTAAGCGTTAACAAAAATTCTGAAATATGTCCTTGATTCGAAATGTTACTTAAAGACGATTGTCATAGTAATCGTGTAGCTTAATTCTAAGATATTCCAGTCACGGCAGGATGCCAGATTTTAAGCGCGCTTATTGGCTGCCTGAATAACTGCACAGTGTGAAAATGATTACTTGAGTAGTATGGGTTTTCACAAAGACTCGATGCCCTTGCAAATTCACATATATTGCATAGACAACATGGCAAACATATTCCTCCTTGTACTCATTTTGCATCCAATCACGCCTTCTTAGGTTCTCGTACTTGGAGATACAGCACAATTCGGTTTTAAGAACTTTTTCAACTTTTGAGTGATTTTGAACCCAACTTGCCGTTATATTCGCATCCAGGGTTTCCACTCTACAAGCTGTACACCTACTGCGGGAGTCAAATCAAACGCTTCTACAAGCTATTAGGAAGTCTTCGAGTGCTCAGAAATTTCGCAATGGTTGACGGCCATGTTGTCCACTTAATAAGCAGCATTAATAAACTTGCTGATGTGATGTTGTACGATTGGAAATTTCACGATCTTAATAAAATCTCGTTATTATAAACTTTTTTTTAAAACTGAAGGATACTTTTTCTTAACATATAGAATTTTATAGGAGACGTAAGTTGCTGCCATATGAGTACGGGGAAGGATGTCTTTATGTATGTCTACTATACACTATATTTTAATTTATAAGGAAATCAAAAATCAATATGAAAATTGCATGCTACTTGGCTAGTCGTTTATTTCCGAGCGTATTTTTTGCGGACGGTTGGAAAGAAACACGTCCAAAAGCAAGTATCGTGACGTAACTGAAACATCTTGAAAATAGGCCATACGATAATTTATATAACAATTCTAATTAGGTAGTCTTTCCGGACCAAAAACCCGCTTTAGAATTTTGGCAAACATTTTGTGAGATAGTACCTCTACTGTATATTCTTTGAGGATGGTGCTCCGTTGTGTTTGCAGGTATATCGATCTTTAAGTCATGCGACATGTAGCCCTTCCTTGAAGGAAGACGTAGACATGAGTGGTCTGAGCAGGAGTTCGTTTGCTTGCTTAAATTACTAATGAAATCCGCATTGAAGAGTCCTTTATTCTGCCTATTCAAAAAGGCCATATATGTCTGAGATGACGACACTTTATCGACCTTTTCGAGTGCGTAATTAATGTTTTAAGCTTTTATAAAACAGAGCTTGTACCTAAGCATATATATATGCTTAAGAACGATCGGTGAGTGACCCCTGTCATTGTATATTCCCGATCGAAACCGACAGGGCAACGGGCTCGTAGCCTAGTTGTTAGAGGCGTAGACTTCTAACTAACAGGTCGCGAGTTCGAGCCTCGGGTGTTCCACACTTCGTGGTTGGGTATGGCTGGCTGACGACGGCCAATAAGCCAGAAATAGCCATTCCAGTCTCCCTTGTCTTTGTCGGTAATACCATTCTGCATATATATTTATATATGAAAAAGAGAAGGCTCTTCGGAAAATCGAGTTGTACAGGTGAATTTTCAAGTCGGTCACACCGACCCGTCATCAGACGAAATGAACACAGGGGAAAGTGAAATGAACAGACTAGGTCGGCTGGCGCGGCAGGACAGACAGCTGATGCGTGAGAGGGGTGGGCTCCGAGTTATGATAGGCTGTGGGGCAGGGTGAGGGAAGGAAGAACCGTTAGGGCTCCCTGTGTCGGAGGCGGAGAAAACGCGGGCGGATTGCGGATCAGTGGGAATGCGGTCGGCTGGTCACTGATGCGGGATTAGGTCAGGGGGCAATGCGCCGGCGTTTTCTCCACCTCCAACACAAGGAGCCCTAACGGTTCTTCCTTCCCTCCCCCTGCCCCACAGCCTATCATAACTCGGTGCCCCCCCCCCTCTCACGCATCAGCTGTCTGTTTGTCGTTGTCTGTCCTGCCGCGACAGCCGACCTAGTCTGCCCATTTCACTTCCCCCTGTGTTCATTTCGTCAGACGACGGGTCGGTGTGACCGACTTGAAAATTTACGAGTACAACTCGATTTTCCGAAGAGCCTTTTCTTTTACATTATCTCACCTCAGAATGCACACCACATCAGTTATTCAACATATTTATATATTATGACAGTGGGCGCTCGCCGATCAGGTTACGGAACATGCTCGTTCCGTTGTGCCTTGGGGCTCATACCAGAACCCTCACAGGCAGTCGCACAGCGACTAGTAGTAGACATAGATGAGATAGAGCCGACAAAGACAAGGGAGACCGGAATGGCCATTTCCGGCTTATTAGCCGTCATCAGCCAGTCATACCCAACCCCAAGTGTGGATCACTTGAGATTCGAACCCGGGATCTTTGGTCATGGAGTTTGACGCTCTATCTCATATTTATATATATCTACATTTGCACTCCGCCAAACTTACAATGATTCACTTATTCGTTAGTACCAGTCATTAACTTAAAAAACGATTCACAGTGACTGAGAGCGACAGGTGACGAGGCACTGGCGAATTTCGGTTCGTTTAAATGCGAATGAACCATCTGCTAGACCCCGTCTGTGGACCACCTGCGCCGTGTACGAACGCATGTTTGTCCCGACTGATGGCTGGGATTATGCTTGGCTGAATAAGGACATAATAAGTCTGAGACTGTGCTATGCCAGCTGACCAGCTTTCTGTCGTCCCACCCCTCTGCTATTATAATTTGACGACTTCGATCCGGTAGTTCGCTGCCTATTCGTGACCCCCAGCGTTCTCTAGCGGTTTCCGGTATATGAACTCCAGAGAATAATCAAGCGAATCATTTCAGAAATTACTCAGTCCAGGACTTGTAGTTAAATCTCCGGGACATGACTTTTTAGGGTCAGAACCGAAATTTCAATGAAAATTCGAGTCGAAGACAATCAACTACTGTGGAATAACCACGTAATGCCCATTCTACAAACAAGTAGTACTACGAGTAGTATGAAATCCATATAGTAAAGGTGATACATATATATATATTTACACGCATATGTACATATATACAGTATATGTGCTAAACCATAAACTGTGACGAGTTAACGCAAGAAAATCCCTATGACGCAAAATCCACCTTACCTGCGTTTCCCAAAGTCCTACGGTAGTGAAAAAACGGCCGTTCGTAGAAAGGAGGCATAGTTTGAGTCGTAAATTAATATTGACTAACGTAAAAATAACTAATTTTCACTGAAAACTCGAATTTCAGAAAGTGGCTATATTAAAAAGTAGCTAAATTGGAGTCAGTTATAAGCGTGCATAATGAAGGGGGGCACATGATATGAGAAAATAATGAAAACTAATAGTAAATACAAAAGATCGGTACTTTGTCGATTGTCCATTTGCATTTATTACACCCAAAAGTCTCTCAGGCATGGAGATGGTCAAGTTGTCTATGATGGATTTTCTGTGTGATTGTCTAGCACAAAGTCATGTTTTTCATGCATTGAAAGTTTCTCATTCGCCTTATGCCAATGTATTTTGATAAGTGCAAAAAGATTCCCGATAGCATTGAGATCCGGGCTGTTGGCAGGGATGAAAGTCGACTGGA
Source organism: Spirometra erinaceieuropaei (assembly GCA_902702965.1). Classification (NCBI taxonomy): domain Eukaryota; kingdom Metazoa; phylum Platyhelminthes; class Cestoda; order Diphyllobothriidea; family Diphyllobothriidae; genus Spirometra; species Spirometra erinaceieuropaei. Next base: position 982,482 of record CACRXP010000140.1, read on the forward strand.
TGCCACATGCAGAGAGGCTGTATGTTGTCTAAAAGGTCAGATTACGTTTGAAAGCGTAATTAGATTCATACCTCCTTAGAATTATGGAAAGGAGCATTGTCGTGTAAAATTATGTTATTCAGTCGGCGTCGGCGAGGGGGGGGGTTGTTGTTGTAATCGAAAACATCCTTCGCATTGTTGATGAACACCTCGTTGTTGATGGTATCCGTAGTCAATCGCCAGACTGGCCGCTCTCTGAATTTAATAGCCATCAAAACCATTGACCGTCGACAGTTCTTGAAGGTTGCCATCGGCGGAGTGTGCTCTTTTGAGAAGTTTTTTCCCGCATATAACAATCTTGGTCGACTTTACAGGCTTGTCTAAAAAATAAGACCTTATTGCAGAAGTAAAAGCTCGTCAAAAATTAACCTGGCAATCAATTTATTTCCTAGCGAATAAAAACCGTTCTCTGATAACGTTTTCTGCTCAAAAACGGCGTGATCGTGGCCTTTTGTTGATGGAGTTCAAATTCCCGCATCCTTTTCCGAATTATATTCATAGAGAACATCAGCAGATGTTCGTCGTGAGTGGTCTTAATGAGCATATAATGATACTTTTTAGTGCACAACGAATAAAATCGCCGTTTTGCGTGCTTGTGGACTGCTCTGGTCCGCCCTGCTTATTTCTAGATAAGGTAGGTTTGCACAGTGATGAAGAAGGAGACACGATGGCTGGAACAAGAACTATATTTGCCTGACGTTTCTAATTCCTGCCTTAATCCAGCATCAAAGACGATAGAAGATACGGGTGGTTCATGCACAAGGGACTGCAGTATTTATAGGATGCAGTCGCTATGCTACCGAATACCTATGGGAATTAACGGCTCCCCCCCTGCATCAAGGATTGTTTCACTTGGTGTGATGACTGTTTGATGGCTGACATTCGCGTCGTTAATTGCTGCAATTTCATCACGAATGTTGGTGTGATGATTGCTCGACCATCTCACCCACCGACTCTGGCGTTGGGAACAGTGTTCACCTGTTTGCACCCCGCGTGGCAACTACTCCGCCTAGGCGAAGTCCCAGGTATAAGAATGAATTGACAGCAAAATGACAGCAGTAAATGTCTGGTGTTCGGGGGTTCACAAAAGCTAATTTCTTCCAGTCTGGTACGTCGTCCGCACTGATCAGATCGTAATCAAGAGGAAAAGATTGGATGACAATTCCGTCCATTTACAGTTTCTCCACACAAAAGCCATTTAGAACACGACTTAATTGGAAAGATACGCCGAGGTAGACGGTATTCCGGTCGTTCGCACTGTAAACCAATACGGCTACACCCTCGGCATGGCAATGATCTTCATCGTTGCCTCCGATAACGGAAGACGCGGGATTTACAGTGCGTGTTCGCCAAAAGTCTCAAATGCGTCTCCAATTAGGAAGGATTAATTAGGTGGGGTTTTAATACTGATTATCCTCCTGCGTAATCCTGTAATATTTCGGACTCGGCATGATGTCGGTTTTCAAATGCACGTCTTTTCAATCTCCTGTAGAAGTCGTACGTAGCAAAGAATGACTACTTAATTAGCATGAATTTTTCACATCGATTTTCGATAGTCTTACAAATTCAAATATATGTTATGAGAAACGTGAACAAAAATATGCTTTCTTTCATTCGTTTGATAGGGAACCACCTCATCTTCATATTTAATACTCGAAGAAGCAATATAATTGGGTTTTGAAACAGTTTCCTAATTCCCGAATAATTTGGAGCCAGATGAGCCGTTGCACCAGTGCCTAGTAGTAGCAGTCTACAAGCCTCACGCGTTCCGCGTAAAGAAAATCCCATATTCTTCTATGCCTTTCAAGAGATCCCATATAGAGTCCATAAAATTTTGCGATAGATACAGGCCATGATAAGCAGCGGTAAATGGACAGGTACGATGCTCTATGAATGGACATTGCACGGGCTTAAAAATCTCATAATTAGAAACTTTTTAAAAACCTAGTTATAATGCTACTTCGAGTATGAAATATAAAGATGAGGTGGTCCCCTATCACACGAAGGAAATAAAGCATATTTTTGCTAGCGCTTCTTATAAAATATATTTGAATTTGCAAGACTATCGAAAATAAATGTGAAAAGTGCATGCTACTTAAGAAGTCATGTTTTGCCAAGTACGACTGCTACAGGAGATTGAATAAACGTACATTTGAAAGCCGACATCCTGCCGAGTCCGAAATATTTAGGGATGACGCCGGAAGATAATCAGTATTACAACCTCATCTAATTAATCCTTCCTAATTGGAAACGCCTTTCCGAATATTGACGAACATTTCATGAGATCGGTCACTCATGCGGGGCCGGCACGGGGGCCAGTTCAGGACGGTGCGCCCATAACAAAAGCCACACACAGGAGTGTGGTTGCACGCCCGGGCGCAGGACCCCGTCGCGCCAGCCGCCTGCGCCCAGTCCCCCCATCAAATGACTGACCGGTTTGGACAGTGGACTAGCGCACGGGAAGGGGAAGTGAGGAGGCCGACTCCGTTTCCACCTCACGCAACGCGTATTCCTCACAGTAAACAATCGGACGCGCTTTCAAACGGTGTACTAAACATCCCCACACAGAAGACTGCCGGCTGACGGCCCTCCTCACAGGATAAGAAGTCAAACTGTTATGGCTTCCCCATAATATGACCTCTCGAACTCGATTGGGATCCGATCCGCACCTTTGTTTCTTTAGCGTCCTGCTTCATCCTGTGCGAACCAGGTTTGTGTGGCAGGCGTTGTTTGACTTTGTCAGCCATCGCACCTGATCCCGCTCCTAGTCCTTTTGATTCTGTCTTGATATCGGGTTCAGGTGGGTGGGTATGAAGGAGGGAGTGCGGTAGATGCTGCACAAGTCCACTTTCCCTATAAGTCTACGCACAAGTCATCATCCCTTCGCCCACCCTTGTGTGAGGTAGAGAACAAGCGTAGTCTGTAACAACGACTAACCTGACGGTCTTCATCGAAACCGATGGATTAGCCAGGGTGCCGGGAATGTGGGGATGCGACTTCTTCGCTCATCCTTCTGCATTTCTGTCATTTTTGGCGCCGCGTAAAAAGGCCTGATGATTTGCCTAGCCTTCACCTTTCTCCCAGTTTGTATATTCATGTGCAACGTCGTATTAGTATTAGTATTGACGTAACACTAGTCAGTTGCAACTGCGACATGCGTTCTGACCTTCCACACTCAGGCCCAGCCTCCTGCAGACCCTTCATCCAATCGTCATGGCTCGCCTCCCCGCAAATGGACAGACCCCTTTCCGAGGGGGTGCCGCAGCCCCCACCACCGCCACCGCCAACAGTCCGCTGTCCCTTTACTCGACCCTGGAGAGGGAGTCGACGAGGACGGGGCTACACCCGATCCGCCTCCTACTCCATGCGCTCCCTGGAGGACAGTCCGGCCTCGGACTTCGGTCCGCCTCCGCCGCCGCTGCCGCTGGATCATCCACCCTGGCAGAAACTCGCACCCCCCAGCGCTGAGGCCTGGGGAAGGGCGAGGAGTCTACAAGTGGATGCCAGTGTGAGTACAAGCACCTCGGTGCCTGCCTCGCCGTTGGAGGGCCGCCACGCCTCGCATCTCTGTCCCCGACCCCTGTGGCGTCTGGGCAGCAGCGAATCCCGCAGCGACACCACACAGTCGGCCAGACCGTCGAGCGGGTCTCGACAACG